>PVIC010000428.1:0-125157 GCA_004025085.1 Thryonomys swinderianus
TTCCATCTCATTTCTTCTGAGGATGTGTCTAGACTCACAGACATATAGAGAATCCACAGTGTTCATAGACTTTAATAATGATAATGCTCTATTATGGAGCAGATCCCAAAATGGTATCATGTCTCCTTTTGTACAATCAGAAGCTATTAGTCAATTATAAACTCTATTTTTGGCTCCTGGGATGCAGGAAGAGAAGGCACTGGAGCCTGCTGAGAGAGGCGGGGAAGACAGGGGAAGATGGCACTCACGTGCCCCACAGGGCCCAACGACAGTGTTCCAGTTCAGGCAGAGAAATGGTTTTCATTCTCTTTCTAATCTTGAGACTGTGTCCCAAAACAAAAGATTACACATAAAGAAACAAAGACTTGTTCAAAGTTTAAATTGCCTGTGACTGATACCGGGTTGGATCTGGGGCTGGCACTCACAGCTCCGGTAAGCACAGACCTGCAGATTGTTTCTCTGTGTCTGAGCCGCACTTGGAGGCTCCGAAACCCGGGAGGGGCGTGTCCCCACCTCCGGGAGCCTGAGTGAGCCCTGCACAGCGAGGAGCAGGGAGCTTAGCTTCGAGGAGCAGGGAGCTTAGCTTCGGGGCTGGAGGTTTTGTTTTCTCGAAAGAGTGCTGAGGAGACAGAGAAGTGATCAGGGAGTTATCCTGCCAAAGAGCAGTGATTGCTTTTCTCCAGTTCAAATCCCTTCAGGGTTTTAGCAAAAGGTTATGGAAAATAGGCTCACTAAGTATCTCTGGGGTACTCCTTTAAAGCCACTTGGCAAATATATTTTTCTAAGGGGCTTGGACCTAAGTTTGTTATTTTTGCTCGCTGATCTGCGCAGGCAAGCACGTGCGTGAGTACATGCATGCACGTGTGTGTGTCTGTCTGTCTGTCTGTCTGTCTGTCTGTCTGTCTGTCTGCCTGCCTGCCTGCCTGCCTGTGGTAACGGGGAATGAACCTGGTGAGATCTCACACTGAGCTACAGCCCCCCCCCTTTCCTTTTTAAACATGATCTCACTAAGCTGCCCAAGCCTGGCTCCAACTTGAGACCTTCCTGTCACAGCCTTCCAGAGAGCTGGGATTGCAAGCTTGTGCCACTACCCCCAGCCTCTGCTTTCCTTTTAAATAAAATAACAACTGTACAGAAATGTAATAATAGTGAGAAAATGATACCTATGCTCAGCACCTCAGGAAAATAAATACTTTTGTACCTCAGACTCCCCACTCCCTTTCCTTCTGTCTTAATCTTAGAAGAAAAAACTGTCTCCACAGACACAATCTGTATTCTGTTATATATTACTTTAAACAAAACTTTGGGTGAAATGAAAAAAAAATACATCCATTACTTTAAACAAATGTTTGAAGAATGAAATAGTTCGATTTGTGTTGTATATCTGGAAATTCAGTTGTCCATTTCCCCGCCTGATGTCTAGAGCTGGTTCCTCATCTGAGCAGTCCACTCTCTAACCTGCCCTGCGCAGAGGTGATCCAGCACCTTCTTTAGCGGAAGCCCTTGCTATTTTCTATTCTATGTACCCCACAACATCTTGCACCCCATGGTGCTCCCTCCAGCAGAATTGTAATGTCCTCTGCAGAATCTCCTTGCTCCCATGAGCCCTTTGGGGGCCATAGGTGGGCGTCCTCTGCCCATGAAGGCCTTGATGGAAGGAGGTTCCCATCCTTGTACGAGTATCTTAGCTCCCAGCAGAAAACAGGGAGTCAGTGAGATGCAATAATGGATTTCGGGCAGCGATCCAAAGAGAAATGAATGAATTTGGCTCCTTTCTGAGAGGGGCAGTGGTGGGGAAGGTGCTCGGTAGAGGATCTGTGTGTCCTTTGCCGCTTTGGAGCAGAGCTATGCTAGCAGTTGACCTTTCTTCTCTGAGCCTCAGTTTTCTCATTAAATTAAAAGGAGTGCTTGTTTCTGGAGCTAGAACCAGTGTTTCAGTTCTGCAGTATTATAAAAAGTCTAAAAAGAAGGCCATGGCAAGAGGCTGGGCCGTGCTACTGGGCAGCGTGGCTGGTGGTTTCTGGCCTCAGTATAGTTTGCCACAAAGTGTTCACGATTGTGGTGGAAGAGTCCTAATGAATCATTAAATTGTATCTGAAAGATCTGAGAGAAGTGTACTGACACAGGGGTGTGTGTTTGGGAGGGAGATAGACCAAAAGAAACCAGCCATAACAAAAAATGGACATGAAGGAGTTTGGTCTTCTTCCCTCTAAAGATTACAGATATATAAACTATGTTTATCTTTCTGTCTTTTTTTCTAAAAGGACTTCTGAATTCACAACTGTCTTTCTGCTCCTTTATGACAGTGGTTTCAGCTCTGAAATGGAAATGTGTGATACACAATCGATATTTATTATTATTCTCCATTGAATGCTATCCTCATTTTGCAAAATGTGTTGAAGTTAGGTCTGTGGCACTTCCTTTTCTTCCGATATAGATGCTTTTATGTATCTGTTAATGGCTAAGAAGAGGAGGAGAGAAAGACCAGATGCTTTATTAAGAAGCTGAAGCTGTTTTTCTCCTTTTTTGTGACTTACAGTTTAGTGCAAATGCTATCGGATAGGGGGGGCTGCCGCAGATCCTGAAGACTCCATGAAGGGCAGGTTTCAGCCAGGATTCATGGGGCCAGGGGTGCCCAGGTCCTTCTGGAGACATCCGACCCTGTTCTGTGCCCTTTACACACCACCGTTCTACTCATGCTGAAGTCCTTAAAACAGAGCTGTCCAGGTCAGCGAAAGACACTCGCTATTTAGACACTCTTGGTGCTTTACAATCTCCTCTGATGCAAGAATCATCAGCAGTTTCGGTCTGTTAGACAGGTCTCCGGCACTCAGCGAGCCTGCTTCTCCGCACAAACACCTGCTTTCCCAGCTCTCTCCGGGCAGAGGTTCCTTACTTGGACTTAAGAGGCATCCAATCTGTTATCTCAGCAGCCACTGAAGCAGGCAGCCTGATTCTTAACCCTTGACAACAGCCACTGTTCTCTATGATGCATTGACTTGAAAATATCACTGCAGGCAAGTGGTGCCACTTAGCACGGTGGTGTCACAAGATAATCAATTCCTTCTAAATCCGTGGTCAAGAAGCATTTGCATCTCTCTGTCTGTCGCCCTAAGCCTGCAATCACGGGTCCACCAGGTAGAATGAGCCCTCGCGTGTCTACATGTTTGGAAGCAGCTGTGTATTTCTTTTATAGATTTTTATTACTGAAGCCATTAGGGATGTTCAGCCTCTCTGCCCACATAAGCATAGATGTATCAATGTATATTAAGTGATTATCTTAAATGCAGTTTCCATTAATGCCAGCATCTCCCTATCTCTCTCTCTCTCTCTCTCTCTCTCGCTCTCTCGCTCTCTCGCTCTCTCGCTCTCTCGCTCTCTCGCTCTCTCTCTCTCCGTCTCTCTCTCTGTCTCCTGCTCCTCCCTTCCTCCCTCCCTCTCCCTCTGGCTTTCTCTTTTTACTACTGTGCTATAATTGTGTTTTTTTTGTTGTTTTGTTTTGTTTTTTGCTTTTGAGACAGGGTCTCACTTTTGTAGTTCAGGCTGGCCCTGAGCTCACTATGGTGCCCAGGCAAGCCGCCGCGAACTCAGCAATCCTCTTGTCTCTGCCTCCTGAGTGCTGGGATGACAGGCGTGAGCCACCACGTCCGGCATTGTGGTATGCGGTGTTGATTGTTGGTGGGCGTGTCTCCATGCCCAGCATTATATGTGGTTACTGGGGATCGAACTCAGGACCTTGCGCTTGCGAGGCAGGCGCCAGAACCACTGAGCTAACCCTCCAGCCCTATAATTGTTTTTTGTTTGTTTGCAAAATGCTGAAAATATTTATTGTGTGCCGCTTAAGCATATTATTTTACCTCCCCAAGCCTCCATTTCTGAGGGTACCATGGAAATGATACAGCTTGTCTCTCTGGGCTGCCGTGATGTTGAAATATCACACACATGTACTGTACACACAGAAGGTGCTTAGTAGAGTCTACTCTCTTGTCCTTTCTGTTTCCATGTCAATATTTTCCTTTCCACTATTGTGAGTGCCACGATTTATGTTTTCAAAAGCCACACCAGTATGGGTGTGATTCCTGAAACAGACTCTTGTCTCCCCAAATCTATCCAGAGACAGAAAGCTTCATGGCCTGGAGAGGGAGCAGGGGACTGGACTGAATTCAGTAGGACACCACGAGCTAATCTCAGTCCTGCGCGAGTATTTGTTACAGGGTTCCAAGTATTAAGAAGCATTTTTAAAGTCAGTCAAGAAACGACCATTCATTAAGGCCCGGGACCGTCGGCTTGTGAGACCCTGGAGCTGCCGAACTGAACTGGAGAGCTTACGTGAGGACCCCTCAAGTGTTGCTGTCACAGGGGCGCCACGCTCGGCAGCGGGTCAGCACGCCGGCCAGTTCACAGCTAGGTGCGCGACGGGGGAGGTGGGGGGTGGGGACACGACCTGGGAGGCCCCCCCGTCCCGGCTCCTCCCTTTTCTCTCGGCTGCGTCTCGGGGACGGGGACGACCTGACCGAGGCCTCACTCACCTGGCCCTCTGCCCTTCCTGCTGGGCCAGGGCCCTAACTAGCACCTGTGTGATTCCGCGCAGGAGCTTTATGGCCAATTTCCCTTCAGAATTTCAGAGATTTATACTGAAAGGAAAGATGACATAGGCCAGAGATTTATTTAGCTCAGTGGTTCCAGCGCCTGCCTAGCAAGCAAAGGTCCCTGGTTCGATCTGGTAACCATATGTACAACAATACCGGATATGGTGACTCCCGCCCACGCCCACCAGCAATCAATGCCACATACCACAGTGCCGAGCGTGGTGGCTCACACCTGTAATCCCAAAACTCGGGAGGCAGAGACAGGAGGATTGCTGAGTTCAAGGCTTGCCTGGGCTACATCGTGAGCTCAGGGCCAGTTTGAACTAAGAAGCAAGACCCCGTCTCAAAAAAAAAAAAAAAAAAAAAAAAAAAAAAGATGACAAGGTCAGAGAACCAGAAGAATAAAACCGAAGTATTCTTTGTAGTACGAAAGCCAGCTAAATTCTGAATCTGAGGAGACGTCGCCAAGAGCACCCTCTCGCGGAACTGTCGCAGCCCAATTATGCCCGAATTGGTGGCGCCCCCTGTCGGCCACAAGCGGAACCACAGGGAGGCGCCCTCAGCACCCTTTCACCCAAAGCGCACTGATCTGCTGGGGAAAGTGGAGAGAGAAGAAAGCAATGAGTCTGTCCCGGTTAGAACTGAGGTGTAGCAATTGCTGTCCTCTCACTCCATGATCGTCTCAGTTCCTCTGGTGTGCCCTGGCTTCACACCTCCATGAGGAAAGCATACTGTGTGTGCGTGCCTACAAGTACATGTTCCTGTACGTGCATGGATAGATCGATGCTCCCATGACTGAAACCACTTCCCTTTAAAACCCAGCTGTCAGGAGGAGTGCCTCCGTGGGGCTCTGAGAAGACCTCCTGTCGCCCTTCTGTTGGGTTTCGGTGCAGAATACCTGGAGGCCCGTTTCCCGGCCGGCTAGCATCCTGTACAGTTCGTGTGGCTTCCTCTCGCTGCCTGAAGTCATAACACCATTTGTGCCTCACACTTCTAATTGTTCAATTTGCTCTTTGAAACTGGCAGGATAAGTTACAGTAAAAAAAAGAATTTTGTCTGAGTTCAGAATGTGTAGAAAGTCAACACAAATTAATTTTAGATGAACTGAAATAGACCTAATAAATTCACAGAGCAGGTGCCTATTAAAATTATGAATGTCCTTCAGTTTTCCATGAATTCCATGGGCTGGGGCAGAGTAGGTCTATAACTTTATCGTAACAGCATGTTTTATAAGGGCTAAATCTTTTTAGACTGAGAACAGTAATAGGCTGAGACAGATGGAAAATTCAAGTATAATCTCACTTTTGAAGTAAGTATTTTTATTTAGAGTTCTCAAATTAACAGTCATATCATCTCATTTTCTGGACAGTGCTTAAGCCCACTTCCTAGCTGGTCTGTAGAAGCCAGTCGCAGGCAAGGACACTGGCAAGAGTTAGCAGGTAGTTACAAATATGCTGTATGAGGGGAGCACTTTGTAAGGTTTGAAAACAATACTTACACGGCATCTTATTTGCAGCAACTCAGCTAAATCAAGATTTTTTTTTAAACTCAGTGGAAAATTCTGGGTTTTTTTCTCCTCTGCTGGTTCAAGTCTGTGTGGCTGTGATGTTAGGTGTAGACTCACCCCGAGTTCCGAGAGACGGCCAATGATAGTGTGATTGAACTGGGATTCCCCAGTAGGAAGGAAATATGTACAAGGGTTCGGGCCCACAGGTGAGTAGGAAGGGAATAATACATCAAAACTTCACCTTGAAAGAAAACTTGACAGTGTTTGTACGGACTGGTCGAGATGAACCAGTTCTACCAGGAGACTCTCACCCGTGCAAAGTGCGTGGGAACCAGCTGCCGATGCGATGACAGAGCAACACACGAGACAGCCATTCTCCCTGCAGAGCGCCCTCCTGTACACCTGGAGATATTTAAAGGACGTGTCTTAGCCATGATCCTGGCTACTGATATTTATTTAACAATAGAAGAAGTCACTACGTTGCACAATAGATTTCTTCTGTCTGCGCTGCTCTTCCTGCCGGCATCGGGGATTGAAAATGTTGCAATCAACATATACAATGTACAGAAAGAATTAAAATACAATAACGTAGTAGGGTTCTGTCTTGTTACTTGGAGAACACCTGCGCAAAGATGCATGCAGTTGCGGGATGGTGCCCGTTTGTCGTGAGAAAAATCAATCTTCAAACATACGCGGTGCACGTGCTTCCCGAGACTCCTGGAGGAATGAGTGTCAGCCTCGCGAGTCGCCTGTTTTCCCGACACATGCTGCAAGTGCCACTGCAATATGTTTCTGTGTAAGGCTGAAACTCTGCTCTCGAGCCCTTGAGAAGTGTTGCAGATCCATCCTCGGCCCCATATGCTTTCTCACCTAGAATGGAACAGCCGAGGGGTCTCCCGTTTATGTTTTACTTACTCTTGCGACTGCTTTCTCCCCTTTGATGTTGTACTGAAAAGAAGCTGAGAAACAAATGGGCCACAAAGAAGTTTCTTGCCTTTTTGCTCAGACTCTCTAGACAAGAAAGAACTGGCAAATACGTGAATAAACAGATTTGCTTTTAACTCGTCTATAAATACATGTTTGTGTCTCGCAGTAATGGACTGCCTTTGTGAACAGGGAATCATTTAACGTTTAATTTTAATCTGTACATCAGAGATGGAGATATAGAATTCTTTAGGCTTTTCTCTCAACCTCTCTCCTTCTTTGATTTTTCAAGATAAAAGAAATTAATTGATGTGCGTTTTTCAGTTGAAGAAATGATTAAGACCCAGCTGTGTCTGTGAAATTATAAGTTATGTTGCAACATTTGGGACTTATTAGTGGGTTTTTTTTGGCATGAAGAAAAGAAACACAGGGATTTAATATTAAATGGTGCTCCCAATAGCAGAGGTAGCAGTTTGTTTTGCCAAAATAACTTCCAAAGACATCTAGGTTACTAAGTTAAACATTTCTACATGTAACTCTTAAATGATCAATGGACTTTTGTAAAACGTAGAAGTCAGGAGACAGTCTACTTCAGAGAGCACTAGTCTAGAAAGGAAAACATACCTCATTTTACATTCATTATAATCATTTTATGTTCATGACAGATAATGTGAAAAATGCAGAAGTATGTGATGTTTACTGTATTGTGTGTCTTATTTCACTGTATCCAGCAGCTCCATGTGGGATTTTTATTTCTAGGATTTAGGAGAATTTTTCTACACAGAAAGAACATCCGTAAGAATACACAGATGCATAGAACCATACGTCTGTTATTTTATTTACTTCTCTTCCAGTGCAGGGCAGTATTTCAGGCTAAAACATATAGAGATACAGTGTTTTTGAAGTCTGCAGTGCTCTTTCAGGATGTGGTTTCAGATTCTCCTTGAAGTATTCTTCACAGTATCTGACAGCATCTCATTATTACTTTTGAAACATAGATTGTGTGATTTTTGTTTGTCTAAGCTCATGTAGAACTACATAAACCAGGATGAAAAGATCTCAGTGAAGAGCTTTAGCAAGTAATAAAAATGACCAAATGTGTCAGCAAGCATAGGGGACAGGTGTATAGTGTCTAGAAAATACTGTGTAAGTCAGCATGACAATCTATTTTTATGAAAAAAGTTGAAATCTAGATTATTATAAGAGGTCTCCTAATTTTTTAATACCAACAACTACTTCACATTTATCAGAGACAGGACATGGCACCCTTTGATCTCTATAAACTTGCGTGAAGAAAGAGATTTAAACAGAAAAACTGGCTTATCAGTCAGCCACAATGTTTTGGAATGTAGACCTTCGTAACTGTGAAACAGTAAGGGCCTGAGATGGATCCAAGGAGCTGAACTTCTGTGCCCTGTGTCTGGAAGGACACAGAAGGACTCAGCTGCAGGGACAGCGTGCAGTGGGGTCTTGATCCAAGACAGTGTTCGCGAACCACAGTGAACTTAGGCATGGAGCAGAAGACTTTTTGTCTTGAATCATCCTCAAGACCATTTTATTTTGTGAAATCAAATAAAGCTGACTTGCAAAAAAAAAAAATCCATCTTTGCTTCTTGGCAGGGTGAAGTAGAGGAATAAAGTCTCCCCGCTGAACTACTATGAGGTCAGAAGCCTTGCTGCTATATTTCACACTGCTACACTTTGCTGGGGCTGGTTTCCCAGAAGATTCTGAGCCAATCAGTATTTCGCATGGCAACTGTAAGTACTAGACGTTCCTCACTTTCTCTTCTGGTGACATTTCACCCTATGTCAATGCTGCAAAACATAAAAATTAAACAAAAAAGTAGGCCTCATTTTAACCTGCATAAGTAGCAAAGGTAAATAATCTGAGTCTAGTCAAGTCGGCATGATGACTGTTACATAACTCGATCATTTATTGTGGGGACACATCTGAAATGTCCCTCAGCAACCCTGGTGAGTTTCCTCACTGTAGGGAGGCCCCACTTATACCCCCAAAGTAGCTGCGAGGAAGAACACAGGTCTCCTTTGCTGCTGTTACACATTTTCCTATAGTCAATATATGAGAATCATTATAAGATATGAAAAGAAAATAAACAGGTTTTTTTGAAATTTAGAAATAAGTTAATTTAGAAAAATTAACTTATTTTAGAGGTTATTGTTGGACCAGGATAAAAAGTGATTTCTAAATTTACAGAAGACCTTTTATCTGTGTGCAATTGCTTCTTATATCTATTTTATTGCCAGCATAGATACTACCATTATTGAAAATTGAGTTGTTTTGTCCAAAGAGGAAACTTCTCCTTATGTGTTGGATGGGCCATCCAATTTATTGTTCTTTTCCTATTCTCCAAAAGGCATTTTATCTCAGTAAATGTGAAAATGAACATTTTCCCAAATACTTGTTTTCACAGTAATTATCCTATCACACTGAATGAACCATACAGAGTGCCTACCATTAATATCAGACACAAAGCGACCTGTCAGTGCCCAGCTTTCAACTGGACTCTGTGGGTTGAGAAAGGAGGTAATTTCACATGAAATTGAGGTGGCGAGACTGACACATAAAGCAATTAGAGAGCAAAAGGCCAAAGGGCATGATTAAGACCAAACTGTGGCCCAGGGGACTTAGTTTAGTGGTTCTGGCATCTGCCTCACAAGCACAAGGTCCTGAGTTTGATCCACAAGTTGTGTAGTTCAAGACCATCACTCCTGAAATGGCAGAGTCTCCCACACTTATGGCCCAAGTAAGCATCTGTTTATCTCCACCTGAAATAAGTTTTCTTTCTTGGGCACCACAGTGTAGATAAGATACCAGCCCAAATATAAGATCCATGGAGGTCATTTAGCCAGGCCATCCAGTCCATGATTGTAGGACATGAACTGCTTTAGGACTTCCTTTATGAATAAGTTAAACTTCATAATAGTGGAAGGAAAAGCAAAAGCTAATCAATCTTACACCACTTGCTTAGGAGCAAAATATACCAAGCTCTTTAATGACACTGTGCACAAAGCTCAGGTGCTACAAGGGGTTTAAAGCATAAGGGACTAAGTGCAAATGTGTGAATGGTTTTCTAGCCATTATTTACAACCCTCCTCATCCCTAGAAAACACCGCCTCCAAATGTGACTCATTTCAGGGGAGGGAGGAAGGCTTTCCTGTGCTCTGGGAACTGCCGGTTTCAAGGTAGAAAGCTGTGGAGGTGGAGGTATTATAAAATTTAGACAGTATTACACACCGCCCCCTCAGCCAAAGAGCACTGCAGGACAAGAGGAATGTGCTGGTCGATATCCCAGGTCCAGGAGATTCCAGATCACCTGACTGGCTACACTCAGTTTGACCCGGTCCTGTCAAAGCCCATATTTCCGCAATACTGGCCAATTGCTCCACTCTGAACTGAACTTCCCACAGTTCCTAGAACGCCGTCCAGCCTCGCGGGCTGCCTTCAATAGTAGATCATTCCAGCTGGATGCCTGTGGAGACTGTGTTTTTCTTCTGGCTCCTGGATGAAGGCTTTCGCCTCCAGACCACATTGCTTTTGTGGTGATTGATGGGAAGGCGGCTTTGAAATAGGTTTGTCCCAAGACAGGATTTTTGGCAGTCTGCCCCTCAGGCTTAGCACTCCACACAAGATGAAAAGAAATCTAGGAGAAAAGAGCACCTTCATGCAAAGGGCTCACTACCAAGTGCAGCCCCCAGAAATGATGGCATTTAGAAACATGAAGTCCCAGCTTAGTGTCATCTTGAGCTGAAGCGAAACCGGATCTACCTTACAAGTACACTTCGGCCAGACTGTTCCCTAAAATAACACTCTCTGGGAGATGACAGATGGTGGCGTGGTCTGAATAAACGCGGCTTGTTTGGGGGCCTGCACCCTTGTCAGGCTCTCCCAAGAGTTCTTGGCCTCATCTACTCCCCTCCCCCTTTGCCCGTCTCCTCCTTGTATAGATACAAAACAGTATCCGGTGTTTGTGGGCCACAAGCCAGGACGGAACAGCACACAGAGGCACAGGCTGGACATCCAGATGATTCTGATTATGAACAGAACCCTCTACATTGCTGCCCGGTAAGTGGGCTCCTCTTCACACCTCTTCAGAAACATGCAGAGCCCCACATCTATAGCTCTGAGCAGTTTTTAAGAACCTGAGTTCCCTGTATTATTTAAATTGCAACCTGTTTTAGTTAGTCAAGCAAGCAATTCTTCAAGATTTTCTGTGTTTCATAACTTTACATGGATTTACGGAGGAAAAAAATTGCATATCTTGGTGCTTTGACTCAATCCTTGTGTATCTTGAACATATATGCAAATATTTACCCAAACACCCACTAAGAGCTCTGATCCTTGGTCCTCATTTCTTAAATCAAGTTGAATGTGTAAACGTGAGTTATGGTGTACGTGTAGATGTGTTTATATTAAACCTATTTTTTGCAGCAAATATATAGCATATATCATTACTTGAAAGAAAGGTCAGTGGCACCCAAAGAAAGCATAATACTGGATGTTCCCGGGTGATTTTTAATTTGATCATCATAAAAAGAAGTCATTCCTCCTTTTGGAAAAATGTCATTTGGACAGACCGATGTTTTAAGGCTAATGACATGGGACAAATACAACCTAAACAGAGATCTGTGACAGTCCCTGCCATGAGAGGGTTAGTTCACATTATCTTCATGGAGTCCTTGAGGGTCTCAACAATATATGGTCCTCCATATTTGGAGGTGTGGCTTATTCAGAACGATTGCAAATGGACAGCAACTGGGATCCCTCTTCTGTGATATTCCACTAGTGTAGACAGATGAGTCATTTTCCCCCAGGAGGAAGAAATACAGATGCTGCTTTTATCCAGCTATGTGCTTAGGTAATGATCAGGTAAATTACACATCTCGATTGTCTTGATAGATACACTTAGAAATTCTGTGGCTACAAGCTTTGCAGCATAAAGTAAAAAGCCACAGGTACCAGTAAACATCTAGAGAACAACCCACATTTGGGCAAAGGAAACAATGCCAAAGCATAACTGTTTACTTTACAAATACAGCACACACTAGTATGTCCACAGAACTTGTAGTCGAAAATTCCCATTTAAATATCAGTTAGTTTGATCCTATAAACAGCCCTATGAGGAGGAGCTACTTTTTCCCCCATGTCATAAGAGAGGAACCCACGGACAGAGCAGGAAAAGGACCGGGCTTCGTGACAGAGGCGGGGCTTGGGAGCTGCCCTGGCCCTTCTGTGCGGAGCTGGATCCTGTCCTCGTAACGCCCTTCCCTTGGGTGCCAGCTGGGAGCAGTGAGCGCACATGTGTGTTTGTCATGAGGCTCTCCCCTCCCCGTGCCCGCCCCTCGGGTGTGGCCCTCCTGATGAGGTTTCCGAAATGCAGCAGCGCTCATTTACACTGCACACAATACCTAGGGTCTGGTGGAGACAGATGATGAAATATTGGCCGTGAGAAATGGCTGAACTCAGAAGTCCTGGGCATTGTTTGCTTTGCAGGTGAGTTTCAGGGAGCAAAAGCAGTCGGCGGGCACCTTCGTACCTAGGGGTACAGCCCAGCTGTGAGCCGTGGTCCTACAACACAAATGTTGAAAGCGGGAGCTTCACAGCCTTCCAAGGGCCTGATATTCCAGCTCGTTAAGATCAAGACAGTTTCATCTGCAACCTCCCCTCCCAAGGAAAGGGGAGAAAAGAAACACATTCCTTTATTTTTAAACCATGGAACAGACCCTGCTCTCACAAAAGGTCAAATTTGTAACAACTTCACATTGCCATGTTGGTTTTTAGTCCACGCTCAGCCGCTTCCCCTCAGCACGCTCAGACAACCTCTGATAGCACTTCTGTGGCTGCCATCTGTGGGCTGCTCCTTTCACTTCCCAGTTCCCATCGTTGGGCTGAGGGAACCTAGGCAGCGAGGAACGCGATCCTTCCCCTACACTCAAGCCATGGCAACAAAATTCAGTGGGAAGCAGAAGGCCTCAGATTACGTCAGTTTATGTTCACATAATTTGCTTAGGGAAGAGCAGCTTAGGGATCTTGGCTGCACACATGGGCTGCTGGGAGGGACCGTGGTTGACCATAGAGCCCCATTTCTGTTTAGGGGGCCGTGTGATCTTTGGGATACTGAAAAAGGTCACCTCCATCCAAAGGGGGATTTCATTCATGCACCTCTGCTTTCCAGAGCCTTCCCAGCTTCTCCGAACAATTGGTGCTCACAGTGGACAGCCAAGTTCCATCAAGAATCCCAGGGACTCAGGAAGGCTGGGTGGCAAGAACCCCCTTCAGCTCTTTTCCTATTGTTACCCATTTTGTATTTCTTCTTTCCTTTTAATCTCTAAATTACTAATTAACATAAACAGGCCATGCCAAGAGGGGGCAATCAGAGAGCTTTCTGGAGACTTGCCAGTGCATATTCATCAGCTGTTAATTTATAATTCTTATATCCAGCTCCCACTGCAGTTCGGGGAGGCAGGACAGGGAAAGCCCAGAATCATCTCAAACCTGGGAGTGGAGCCGCAGGCACTTCTGTCCCAACAGTGTGCCAGACCAGCACCACACTCAAAAGTCAAACAAGTAACAAACAAAAAAGATCAAACGCCTTAAAATGAAAGGGTAGCACGATTCTGGAACCTTCTGAAGGCTGAAGGTGCTTCCTGAAGAAGTTTCTGGGTCAGCAGTTTACAAAACAGGGTCTTTATTCTCCTCTTAACTACCACACATACACACACACACACACAGCTTCCTCTCTCCCTGTGTCTATGTGTGTCTCCCTGTCTCTCTCTGTTTCTGTGTGTCTCTATATGTGTCTCTGCCTCTTTGTCTGTCTGTCTGTCTGTCACTCACTCATGTTCATAGAGCTCAGTAGCAGGAATTTTGTAAACTGACAGGCCTTCCCCTTTTTCTCATGAATAAAGCTTATTTTTATTTTTCTGTATGTCCTTTCCTTAAAAATGAGAAACAATCATCTCCTAAGAGCATAAACTGTACTCACATATATGCATATATGTAAATCCTGAAAATAATTCTCGTTTTCTTTTCTTCTTCCACCCCCACTCCTTCCCTTTAAGTAATAAAGGGGTTGGAAAGTCTGCATGGGAGGCCTTGAGGTCCTGTTTTAAAGCTGTGGATAATTTTCCAGCCCCAGGACTTCCTGCATTTTAGAAAAAGTCAATGTTATTTCAAGGGAAAATGAGCTGTTTGGCTTTCCCTTGTAAGCCTCCATCCCCTCCATTGAGTATAATGCTTTTCTTCTCTTTCGTCTGAATTCCAGACAAAAACACCCTTGTCTTCTGCTCATACAGAAGGGGAGTTTAAATATAGCCCCACACCTGAGCTGCTGATTCTGTTTCTCTCCTTTGAAGGAGAGATTGGCGGCAAGCTAGAAAGACAGCTAAATTCTCAGAAAAAACAGGAAGGTGAACAGAAGCAAGAAGTGTAAACTTGAGCTTCAGAGTGTTTTAGACTAATTGACCATCATCTTGTGAAGAAAAGAGTGGCTTCTGGAGATAATTTCACCTGTATCATCTTGCATCTTGTTGATCCAATCGTCAAAGCTAAGCCTGAAAACACATTTTCTAAAAAGAAGAAGGTGGAGATCAGCTTGGGACTGGCCCCTCTGACAAACCGTGTGGCATGTTGAATTCTAAGCACTAATTACCTGGGTTTGCAGATACTGAAAAGTGCAAGATCCATCCCACATGCACTCTAGGCATGCTGGGACTGTAGTCTCTTCCAGTATTGGAGAAAAGAGTGACTATGAAAGTCTTCATAAAAGATGAACCTTAGAGCCAGGGGTTGTGCTAGATCCTGAGGCATGTTGCATCTAGCACATGCATGTCTTATTTTTTAAAAGAACTTGGGTATGAACTTATCTATGCTGAGATATAACTCATTCAATGGCAAATAAATGTCCTCAATTACTGTGTTTGACCTTGTATTAATCTTTCTTTGTTTGCAGGGATCATATTTATACTGTTGATATAGACACATCCCACACAGAAGAAATTTACTGTAGCAAAGTAAGTTGTTTTAAAACTGTCGTTATAAAACAGAAGAATGACCTTAGGGTAGTTTTTGAAACAACGATGTATACTAAATGCATTGACCAAGATGATATGGCAAATAGTACTTTGCAAGTGCCAATGCCAGAAGGCTTTTCATGAACTCCTAATCTGGGGGTACACTAGGGCTTGATATTGCTCAGAAACAACTTTCACATTGTATGTATCAATATAGTATCAATATAGTATGTATCATACATAGTTTTGGAGCTTTAGGTAATTTCTAAAAGCCTTCAATAAAATATTGCCATATTTGTCCAGGAAAAAATTATCAATGTCTGTGAGTAAAATTTATGTCTCGCAAATGTTTCAACAATAATATTTCTATGGGGACCGGAGATTTAGCTCAGTGGCTCTGGCGCCTGCCTCCCAAGTGCAAGGTCCTGAGTTCGATCCCTGTAACACACACAACAATGCTGGGTGTGGTGGCTCAAGCCCACCAGCAGTCAGTACCACACACCACAATGCCAAGGCGTGGTGGCTCACACCTGTAATCCCAGCACTCAGGAGGCAGAGACAGGAGGATTGCTGAGTTTGGGCTTGGCTGGGCTACATAGTGAGCTCAGGGCCAGCCTGGACTATAAAGCAAGACCCTGTCTCAAAACAATAATAATAATAATAATATTTTTATGCCTTCTAGTATGAAGTTTGATTTGATTACTATGGCTCAGGAATTTGATAATTACCAACTTTAGATGAAGTCCATCCTAAGCTTCCTTCGTCATTCCACATGACATTTTAGTTAATAAAACCTGGTTCTTAGAAGATCCCTTCAGCCCTTTAACTTGCAAGAAAGAGTATAACCTGAGTGAAATCTTTGACCACCTAAAGTGAATGTCCCACTATGTTTAAGGAAATACCTTCCATGTTCTAATGATAAAGACCGCTTTACAAAAATTGATTTAGCAACTGAAAGAATATGCATTATATCAAAGTGAGCATACTTTAGCAAGTTGATGTGGGTATTGTATATGAAGTTTCCAGGCTATTCCTTCTTCCCTTTCTCTTTTATCCTGTTCTCAGAGAAGGCCATTTCGTAGTTTCATGAATACATGTTAAATGAATGTTTCCATGTCTGATCTTTTGTTGTGATGGTGAATTAATCTCGGAGAAAGGGTGTGGAAAGCTTTCAATAAATATATGTTCAACCTTTAGTCTCCCCAAGGGAACTTTTACTTCTAAAATCAAATGCAACCACCTCTGGGCTCTAATTGATTTCTTTCTTGATCCCTGTAGAAGCTGACATGGAAATCTAGACAGGCTGATGTAGACACATGCAGAATGAAGGGGAAACATAAGGTAGGCAATTTTCATTCCTCCCGCAGCTGCCACTTTGGGTTACGTTTTTGACGGTTGTCTCCAGCCCTAGACTGTGATGTGGAATGCATCGCGCAATTCCCTTTTCTCCAGTAATTGCTTTTTCCATCAACTTATTGAAGGCTTTAATTTGCAAAATAGTTTGCTTTTAATGTGATGAAACATTACAACAGCTGTTAGGACTGCGCTGCGCGCTCCTCGCGAGCGCTTGGGACTACGGACACAAAGCTGAGTCTTCCCGAGTGCGCCTCTCTCTCCCCAGCCCACCTCCGGGAGTCGGGGAAGCGCTCGGGAGAGACGTGCAAGCTGCGAGTTGTCGTCTGACCACACAAAAACACATTCAACTGGAAGCCTAGGACATCAAGGGATTCTGGAGCATCTGGCATTAAAATTAATGGCAGGCCGGGCCGGAGATTTAGCTCAGTGGTTCCGGCGCCTGCCTCGCAAGCGCAGGGTCCTTGAGTTCAATCCCGAAAACCATATACAATGCTGGGCGTGGAGACTCACCAGCCATCAATACCACATACCACAGTGCCAGGCGTGGTGGTTCACGCCTATCATCCCAGCACTCGGGAGGCAGAGACAGGAAGATTGCTGAGTTCGTGGTGGCTTGCCTGGGCTACATAGTGAGCTCAGGGCCAGCCTGAACTACAATGCGAGACCCTGTCTCAAAAAAAAAAAAAAAAAATTAATGGCAGGCCAGCTCGCCTTTCTTTTGTGACATAAAAACACTTCCCCATTCCACACCATGTTTTTATTTTCTGCTGAAACAGTTACTGTCAGCAACATCTTTGGTTAACATCAGAAGCGACTCAAACACTCCACAGAAGAACTCCTCTGCTACCTTTCCTCTAACCTTGCTGTGGGCAGATCACGGAGTTAGTGATGAGCAAGTTTTTGCAGTGAGTGGGCCTGAAATCAAACAGTCTGAATTATTTTTTTCAGGATGAGTGTCACAACTTCATTAAAGTTCTCCTAAAGAAAAGTGATGAGACCTTGTTTGTCTGTGGAACCAACGCTTTCAACCCTTCCTGCAGGAATTATAAGGTAAATGCCACTGATCGGTTGGAACCACACAAGCAGGAGGTGTTTCATAATTTCCTGAAATTGAACCTGCAGCAACCTAAGAGGGGCAATTCAATACCACCTGGGTTCCTTCCCCTTGTTCAGCTTAATGTACCGCTCTGCAGGCACGAGTGATCCCGAGCTGGCTTCTGAGCTTCCTGTTTGTTCAGGATTGATTGACATAACTGTAGGGAGCAAACCCAGGCAAGGCCATTTCTGTAAGACCCTATTCTTCATTGTTCAGAAGAGCGACAGACCTAGCTAGCACAGGGTAGTGCCGTGCGGATTTCCTCTTTCTCTTTCTCTTCTTCCCTCCCACTCCGCTATCTCTCCTGAGCACAAAAACACACTTAATTGGTGAGGGATTCCTATTCTAAAAGGCGTCTCAAAAGCATGTTATTTGAAACCGTGGACTTTCCTCTCAGTAAGATTTTTCAAGAGCCCTGGAATTTAATTCCACTTAGCACTCTGCTTACTTGACTTACTTACTTTGGCCTTCATGCAAAGAAAAACCTGTCCCTCAAAGAGTTAGTGAACGTAGTCAACTGAGGCGCAGCCGGTGCAGGTGCTGCTGGTGCAGCCGCAGCCGGGAGCAGCACAGGTAGAAGGCAGTGCCTGAGGTCTCGTCACATCTGCTGAGGTCTCGTCACATCCTTCTGCGTCTCTTGCCTCGCAGGAGTGTTATGCCCAACCTCCGGGCTAGGGGACGAGTGGAGGTGAGGGACACGGGGAGCGTCCTGGCGGGGGAAAGAGCAGAGCAAAGTGCCGCGTAAGTTATGGCTCCTCGAGCCCAAGAAGCTCCGCGTGGTTCTGAGTCGCTGGACTGTGAAGTGGCAGGTGCGAGCGGAGAGAGGCTGGAGGCTGGCGGCCCCGGGACGGAGCGGAGCGGGCCGATGAAGGAAGCTCGGTGTGACAGAAGCAGGAAGGTTTAATCATTGATGAGGAGCCTGGAACAAGGAGCCCGAGGGCAGAGCCCAGAGCGATTCTGAGGTGGAAAGGACGGGGGTGGCTCCGCACCTTACGAGTCCATCTGGTGGGGAAAGCAGTGCCTAGGGGGCAGGAATGGCCGTGTCCGACCTTGACTTAGGGAGAGGTGTGGGGAGAAATAAGAAATTTGGGGTTCACCATCATCAGGTGGAATGGAGATGTGCGAAGAATAAAAAAGCAGCCCCAAGCCTGCCTCCTCTGGGCAGACTCAGAGGGGCCTATTTTCCCGCTTGGTGGCTTCCATCCCAGGCTTCAGCAAGGCAGAGCTGGGGCCCCCAGAGAGGCCACGCACAACATACAGGGCACCGCCCCAAATGCAGTACTCACGATATATTTGATGTTCCATGTAATGTTTTTAAAAATCAAAATTAATACGTAGCATCTATCATAAAGGATTAAATGTTAAAGACATAGAGTGCTCATTCCTCATAGGCAGCCCACCCAGCCCAGTGTTCATTCCAGCCATGACAACAGAGGGCAAAGGCTTTGACGTTAATTCTAGTGTTTAATAATCCTTCCCTGTGTGTTATTATTTAGGACTTATTAAGATTAATGTTTCTTCTTCCACATTGCAAGGAATTCTCTAGCTTGAGAATTACCTCTTATGTCACAGTGAAAGTTTTCTCCCCACTGTGCTCCACAGGCTACGAGTGATCTAGCTTATTCTTTTGTGCATACAGGTATTAAATTCCCCGAGGCTTCACCTTGAGTGAACACTGTCACCCTTGTTTGCTGAGCCACACCTGTAGACGTGTGTTCAGGAGAACACACCTGGGATGTTCTTGTGCTCAGTTCTTGTCTTTGTGCCTAGGCCTATAGATGGTTATAAGAAGCTTTGATAATAAAAATGCCTTATCTTCCTCTCAGCACAGCTCTATTTGCTGATGACATGGGCCATAGTGTATCTGCCTATGGGGACTTTCTTCCAACAAAAACTCAAGTTGCATCATGGTGTAGAAACTTCAGTTTGATTAGAATAACCAGAAACCAGAAAGCAAAAACTTTTCAGTCTTTGCTTCTGCACTGGGCCCTGATTTGTATGGCTTTTATTACAAAAGGGAGCTGAACGTGTTAGGAAGGTCACAGCCCCAGTCGGATTACCTGGAGAAGAATCTGGAAGGCCAGCTCTACATACTCCAAACCTCTTTCCTCTTCTGCTCTCAACTTTTTGAACTTTCAGAAGTCAGGCTGGATTTTGGTATAATTATCCGTACCCCGTGGTGATTTATCTCCCACAGCTGCTGTTAGGCCTGAGATGTGGCCTCTACCATGAGAATTAGCTCTTCCTTCAGGGGAAGAGGATTTCATTTTGTTTCAGGACCTTGCTGAAGTCACAAACCAGGGTATTGATTTCTCACTGCTTCTTGCCTTTCACTAACTAGAGCTGGAGCCACCATTCTAGGAGCAGAGACATTTAAAGAGAACCTCTCCCTTGTCTGTTGTTCCCCTGTGACCAGAACGAACCCGCACTCTGCTTGGGCAGAGGGCATTTCCATGGCATCACTGTGTGCCAGGCCTCCTCTCTGAACAGATGCCAGACCCACACACCACAATGGGGCACCAGTCAACAGAAAGCTCTTGTGGGAGAAAATATCACTCCTAGAAGACTTTCGTGAAGAATGGGGAGGAATGCACTGCTTTAAAGAATATCTGATTTGAAGGTTTCCCCTAAAGTATGTTTCAAATGTGACTATTTGATGCAGTGCTCAACTGTGGTTTGAGAGGGCTGGCTGCCACTCAGCCACCTCGGTGCTGCCAGAGGAAGGTCCTTCCTGTCCGTGGGGCGGGATTAGGGTGACTGACTGGACAGCACAGTGGCTGTGCAGACTGAGAGACCACTGACAGCCTTTCCTTAGTCTCTCTTCAGCACGAGTGCTGCATAGGTAGATGTCCTCTTAGTTTTCAAATCTGTATCAAGCCATGTGATTTCTAGGTGATAAAATACCTCCAGTTAGAAAGGGGACTGAACTGCAGACTGGTATAATAGGACCTGCAGATTATTTATGGGTTCAGTGAGGCTCGGACTTGACCTTTCAGAAGAGATCCCAGAGGAGGAAGGAGACCATGCGTTACGGAGCCGTTGTGAAGGCCAGGCTCCATCCTGCTCGGACCGCTGCCATCCCCCGGGTCCTGGGCCTCCGTGTCTGGGTGGGGGAGGATGGAAAGAGAATAAGACACAGAGTCCTAGAGGTTTTCAGGGGCAAGGCTGAGAGGCAGCTGACAGCTTCGCACTCCTTCCATGGCCAGTGCAGGCAGCGGTCGTGTGTGGAGTGGGAAATGTGTGTAAGGTGATCTGGAAAGAAGGAAATGGAGTTTGGTCCATGCCTAGCAAAGATCTGCCGACTCACAAATGCCTGTAGGGTCAGATTTTGTCACTAGAAGAGTAATACAGGTGAGTAATGGCCACTTGCTTAAGAAAAGCTTGAATTAACTTTTCCGTTTGTTCAAAAGAAGTGAGAAATCCAGCCTTTCACGTAAGAGAAAATAGAAATTCCATGTGTGTCCCCCATACTACTTTAGCCAAACAGAACCCACTGGTGGGGCACCTGTAATCTCCAGTGTAAAGGACTGAGCCAGGAGTTGGACCCTGGTAGATGTAAGTTACATGGTGGTTCCACCTCCCCCATTGCTCTCCACCTGGGTGGGTCCCTCAACTTGGACTGGGCCATGTTTCTAAAACCCAGTTTCAAAACTGCCATTCCATGATTGTGAAGTAGGTCTAGAGGCTGCTTAAGTTCTACTTGCATCCATCATTTTGTACCATTGCCATTGGCATTCTGTTTTGCCAGCAAATCTGAGGGGAAAACTCCAGTGTCTTTTCCTGGAATTTAAATCACAAAGTTAGGACTCATCAGGCAAAACAAATCCAGAAACTGAGGTGATGGCTCACGCCTGTAATCCCAGCACTCGGGAGGCAGAGACAGGAGGATTGCTGAGTTCGAGGCTTGCCTGGGCTACATAGTAAGCTCAGAGCCAGCCTGAACTGCAAAGCGAGACCCTGTCTCAAAAAAAACAAAAGTCAGAAACTGAGGTGATTCTCTATCAAGTTCATGATTTGGTAGATAACTAGGGCAAGTAGATTTTCCCAGTGACTCCGTCACACATCCTTGCTTTAGAGGGATGGAATTCCACCAGGGACAGAAACTGTCTATTGCAATAGTTTGAAGTCTAGAAACATGACCAAATTTGGGGCTGTTATAGCAATAGAATCTTAGTCAGTGGACTCAATGATTCTCAGCCTCAGCTGAGAGATCAGTTGGTTTATCTGAAACCAGTGCCCAGGAGGCGTGTCTAAGAGTTACTTGCAAGCAAACATATAAATTATTTTGCACATTACACACTTTAAAAATGCCAGTTGCAGTCACTGTGTGTTGATGGTTGTTTATAATTAAGTCCTATTATTTTATTTAGATCGATACTTTGGAACCTTTTGGGGATGAATTTAGTGGAATGGCCAGATGCCCTTATGATGCCAAACATGCCAACGTTGCACTGTTTGCAGGTAAACGCCCTGGTTTCTCCTCATTGCATTTACCTTTGCGTGTTTCAGCCTGTCACTGAGCCTCTGCTCTGGGTATTTGTACGGTCACAGTCGTGCTGTGATTCTCCAGAGAATACTATAATTAAGAAGCCTTTCCTATTCAAAGTCAGCATGGACTGTACTTCTGCTTCTCAGAAGAAACCTTTGCCACACTTCTCCACGCTTTTGAACCTCCAATAAAAACTGCAGCACAGCACTGAAAATGTGATGGCATGTTTGGGCTCAGGTAATAGGAAGTCTCACCTCAGACCACCCACATGGGTCTATGGACTTTAGGATTGGTTGGATTCAACAACACTCCTCAGGATGCAGCTCTGTGGCTTCATATCCACATATTGGAAAACGTGGGGGAAAATCAAAGAAAAAGTCTTGGAAGCTCACTCAGAGCACTGAGGGCACACACATCCACAGCTTCCAGCAGACATTTCAAATATCACTGAGCTGAGTAGGTGACACCCTTGTGTCTGACCAGAATACTCACCCTCACTGCTTCCATCCACTGCAGGAGACTTAAAGAAGTTGGTAATAAGCCATCATTTTCAGATTCAGTGGTATGTGTATGTATGAGTATGTTTTAATTGGGAATTTATTCAGGAGTCCATTCCCAGCTGTATCATTATATGTGGGTGTAAAGAGAAATGTTGGTATAGTGGTGATCATTGTAGCATCGAATAAAGCACTTAGCTGTAATTTCTACCATGGAAGCTAAAATCTGGCGTATTCTAGTGGGATGGGAAACTTTTAGGCTTTGATTACAAAAGAAGATGAGTTCCTGGCTCTCGGAGCTTCACAGCCTCACCCATCTGTGGGCTTGGCTGCAGTGACAGCTTATAGTGGGTTCTGCCACTAAGAGCACATTGCTGCTGGGTAGCAGCACCATCAGGGTTACTGATCTCTCAGGCCAATTTACAAGCACAGGTGAGAGCACGGCCAGGGTCAAAGGGCCCAAGTGTACTCCCAACCACAGGAGCAGCCCTGGAACGCCTTGCCAGGAAAGTGCATTAATTAATGCAGTAAAGTGCATTAACTGGGACCTTGGAGGTTGTGAGCTGCAGGAGAGACATTTAATTTAAGTGTAAACTAAGAATAGGACTTTCTGTAGTCCAAGGTAAAGGGGAGAAAAGGTGAAGTATTTACTAAGGCTGCCAAGCTTCCAAGAGCTAGAAAGAACAAACCACATGAGATAAGACTGTGACTTCCCCATCCCAAGTGACGTATTTGGATGCATTTCTTTGGAATGTTTGAAATCGCATAAAAGCTTAGTCCTTGGTAATGGAAGGTCCCCATTGCAACTGAATGATGTCAAGAACAGTAAACTAGTGTTGTGTCTTAACTTAAGTTCTGGTGACACATCTGTGTTGAGTGTAAGACTCCAGAAGAGTAATTAGGAGAAATTATTCTTACCATGACCCACCCACCACTCATCCCTGCCACTGTTCCCTGCTACTCAGGTAAACCTGGAGGACTTGGAGCTAAATGAATATGAAATATTTATTCCATGAGAAAAGTTGTGATTTATGAGTAAGTGCTTATTATCGGGAGGGTTTTTGTCTGCAGTTCAGCTCCACCAAGAATAGCTTTGATATATAGTTGTGAAAAATATAAATATCAAGATAGCTCTAACTTAAATCTGACCAATTTGAGTTAAAAGCAAAAGTGTACATCAAGATCTGAGGTTTGTTTGGATAAGCTTTCTCTAAAAACAGAAGACCTATATGCAGAAGAATTTGAGGACTACATTGTGCCTATGTCAATGACATAAATCTAATGGAGAGGTGTAATGCATTAAATGTGAATCAAAATAATTTTTATTTTACATGCAATTATCATTTCTATGTAAACTACATAGACTTTGCTATTGTGCAATAACCCGGTTGATTCTTGACTTAGTGTTTGTTAGTCCAGGAAAGAACCAGGTTTAGGGACTGATCTTCACTCTTCTTCATACTCTTCTGCCTTGAGTGTGTACCCACAAGTGTATCTCCCAACAAGTATGAATCCTTAAAGACAGGCCAGTTCAAATCCAGCTTCACTCCTCCCCCTTTCTTCTTTGCTGTGGCATCTTGTGCATCAGAATATTTCAGTTTGTGACTTTGGAAACCCTGAAGCAAATATCCAGATCGACAGAGCTAAACGGTGGCTTGTACCTGAGGTACAGAGCAGCAGTAACTCTCGGGACAGAAGTAATAATGGAGGCAGCCTTTTTTGCTGAGGAACCATTTCTCCTCAGTTTCCTCCCCTACCCAGGCTGAGAGCGCCCTTACTCTGCAGGAACCTAAAACCCCTGGGTGTAAGCAGATGATATCCACTCCTCTCTCTCCCCAGATCCAAAGCTAATCCACTTTGCCATGGGGTGGTGACAACTGCAGTGTCCCAGGGTCCTTGGCCTTGAGATTTCGGTCAAATCCCATCTAATCAAGTGCAGCAAACAACATTTTTTCATTTACTCTGTTCCCTGAGCTATTGCTGCTTAGAAAAATTGCCATGCAATTTAAAAATGAAAAATGTTTCATCTCTCATGATCCCAATTTAAAATGCTGAGGAATGTGGGCCAAGTATTTTCCTAGTGACTCTTGGATTTTTCCCAGTTGTCCCCTCTCATTTGCCTGATGTCAGAAAGCAATCTGGGGGATGTCTCTATTACGTTCCCCCCGCAGTCTGGCCTGCACCCTGTTCACCTCTTCTCTTTCTCATCTAAGATGGAAAGCTGTATTCGGCCACAGTGACTGACTTCCTTGCCATTGATGCTGTCATTTACCGGAGTCTTGGAGACAGCCCGACCCTGAGGACCGTCAAGCACGATTCAAAGTGGTTGAAAGGTGAACAATTAAAAGAAAAAAGAGAAGGGGGGCAATACATATCTTGTGGGAGATTTATAGTCTGGATGGGCCAGATTGTAAATTCATTTTAGTAATGGTTTCTGACAGACAAAAACCATGTAAACTGCATCTTTTGCCTCACTTGATTTATTTGCCTCCCCTTTTCCCTTCCCATGAGTTTCAGGAGTATTAACGAAACTACCAGCGCCACGACAATAAGAATACATTACATTCATCTTTCCCTGCTTCAAACTCTCATTTCAGAGTCCCACAAGAAAAGAACTGAGCAGTTCATTCATGAAAGGGAACAGGGGGTTGGAGGTGGTGGGGACAGAGGAAAGAAGTGATTCACGGCCCTGGGTGAGTCAGGGTGAGGAGGCGATGTACAGAATCCTCTCTGTGACATGGACATTCCATTGTGGAAAATGAAATTACAGATACTCACAAAACTCACTTATTCTTTATTGTTGACGGCAAAGCTTCTGAAACAGAATTTGTAAGTTTGAATGCCTTCCAAAATCACTAGCATTCACATTAGAAATAGTGTTTACCAAATGCCTAATAGCTATATACTTTTAATTCATAACATGTCTTTGGCTACATTTGATTAAAGTTCTTTTAACACCATGTGACATGTCCCAAATTCAAGTATCCGTTTGTCTGCAGAACCATACTTTGTCCAAGCAGTGGATTACAGAGACTACATCTACTTCTTTTTCCGGGAGATTGCAGTGGAATACAACACCATGGGAAAGGTAAACGGGGGCACAGCCCGGTTCCCCTGGGGACCGTTTCGGAAACTTCCTTTTGAATCAGTGTTATTCAGAATGACCTTGGAGTGAAAGCCATAGAGCCAGTCACAAGGTCATCATTTTGAGGAGCTCTAGATAAAGGCTGGCCAAAATGGGACTTTGTGTTTTCTGGAATCCCTGTAGACCAGTTCAGAACAGCAAAGAATTACAGGGAACTTCTTAAATATTTCTGTTGAAAATCCATCAGATGTTTGGTTGATTTCACACTGAACACCAGTCGTCTTGACATGTGGTTTCCAGGTACAGTTTTCTGACTTCACTGAGTTGCCCCACAGGGAGAATATATATCCAGTATCTTTAAGCAAACCGAATCTGATTATTTTCTTTGTTGGACAAAGCCATCGAACATCAGTTATTTTGCCAGAGATTAGATCGAGGTCGCTAACTTGGAGGGCACACAAAATGCCGGGGTGGCCTGCTCAGCTAAGGGAACTCACACTCGAAAGTCTGAGATCCTGGCCCTAGATGCAGCCCGGGAGGATGGCAGCCATGGTGCATACAAAGTGGGCTTTTGTTTGAGGAAATAAAAAGCTAAGCAGTCTGTATGGAAATGAGTTTATGTGGCTGGGAGCTGATTCCCTGAAGGATTTACAGCTCTGTATTAAATGCCACAGCCTTATCTCTTAAAACATGCTGTTCCAATGCTAACTTTCTTCTTTTTTTTTTTCAACTGATTTCGGAAACACAGTATTATATGAAGTACCTTGTTGTTCTATTCCTTCTGTCATCAAAGAAAGGCAAATGCCACTCAGATCCTCTCACAAAACGACTGGTCTCTTGCCCCTTGTGCTTCCTCTCAGGTCGTCTTCCCGAGAGTGGCTCAGGTTTGTAAGAACGACATGGGGGGCTCTCAGAGAGTCCTGGAGAAGCAGTGGACCTCCTTCCTGAAGGCTCGGCTCAACTGCTCCGTCCCGGGAGACTCTCACTTTTATTTCAACATACTGCAGGCTGTTACAGACGTGATTCGGATTAATGGCCGTGATGTCGTCCTGGCGACCTTCTCTACACCTTATAACAGGTAACCGTGCCCTGCTTGTGTGACCTAATTGGCTCTTCCTGGCTTCCTGTCCCCAGGGGTTCTCTTCTAATACACAATATTTGCAACTGACCGAAAATTGCCTTTCATTCTTTGTGGTAAAGAAGCACTTAACACTTAATTTTCATCAATGAATTAATCAGAACTTATAGACATTATTAAAGTAGGGTTTTAGAAGACAAATTATAATAGTATCTTCTATATATGGCTATAGGTGCTATTAGTAAATACTCCCTATAATCCTGAAAATTAAATAGTACTCTTCTCTTGATATTACATGACTTGGTTGGGTCATCAGTGAGCTCTCTCCTGTCTCTTCTTAACTCCTCTGAATTTCCATTTGACATAAATCTTTCTATTATTAAAGTGGTACCTTTCAATGCAAAAACACTGCAAATATATTATAAGGCTACAAAGTGAAATTAGGAATCAAATGAAACTATCAGGTGTCCTAACCAGGGATTTTTGGATATTGCCCTGTTCAAGAAGTCACCTTTAGGTGACCTCAGTCAACAAACTAGGTCATGGCCCAGATCGGAACTGCAGCACCATTGTCTCTGGAGGGCTCCTGACAGGACTTATTAGTCATCAGACACTGCACCTAAGAATACTGAGTGTCAGCCAATTCACTCCTGTTTTTGTGTTTGTTAAGATAAAACCTCTCAGACAATAAAATGGCACAATAATTGCTCCAGGCAGTGAAAATGTATAAAAATTACAGACTAGAAGGAAATTGTTAGTGCCCCTCCCTAGCATGAAGCTCTCTGTTAAGCACACAAGATTTCATTCCTGGCACTGTTGTGTGAAAATGATCATAAAACTGGACATGGTCATGATGTCCCAATGTACCATCTTTTCATTTCTATGAGGAATTTTTTGTGTTCCATATGGAATGTCTTCCCATAGGAATATTCTGTTTGTCTTGGATTGTATCTTTCACAAAGACTTTTAAGAACTTGGTGAGTGCCTCTGAGACAGACTCAGGATGGTGAGATTAGAAGACAGCATCTAAAGAGATGTGCTCAGGACATGGGTAGATCTCAGCACATCAAGCAGGATGGACTCATGTTCCTCACGTGGAGGGTAAAAGTCGAGCATTTCCCACTAAAGATAAATGGAATTATGACCCTATGTTGCAGCAAGAAGGATGCTATTAGATTTAGCTGACTTTCACCATCTGTAGGGATTTTCAGACTTGAAGACAATTTTTTTAAAAAAATTCAGGCTTGATTGTTCACATATCAGAACTCGCCTATCTTAGATTCTGTAATAGTATACTGTCTTGGCAGTACATGGGAGTGCAGGGGCTTTTGGAAATGAGTGCATTTTCTAACTTGAGAAAATTAGTTTTTTTTTTAAAGTATGCATTCCTATGTATAACAGATACTCCATTTAAAGTATTTTCTTAAGTGGTCTCTAAGAAATACCCCCTATACTAAGCATACTGTCTTGGTAAATGGAAGTGCAGTAGGTTGTAGAATTTAAGAGCACACCTCTTCATTTGAGGGGTTTTCTGTGGTATTTTGAAAGTGTATATTGCTTTTTGATTTAAAAATTCAGTGAATTTTCCATGTGTTATAAATATCCCCTTTGAGGTATTTTCTTAAGATGGTGTGCAGTCTAAAAAATCATATTTGTTCAGTAAAATTTAAAAAATGGTAATTTAATTTCCAGTTTAAAAATACATATACCCATTTTCATCTATAAATTATATCCCCAGTCTGGCCTTTCTCCCTCTGACTTCACCCTGCTCCACCCTCCATTTGCCACACATGCAGATGTTTTCCAGTCTTTGAGGGTCCCCCTTTGCCCCAAGGAAACCAAAGCTCCTTGGCGTGGCTCACAAGCCCCTCATGATCTGGCTTCCCTCCCTCCTGAGCCTGGCTCTCCTCCCATCCTCGACCATGGACATATCCCATGGCTGGTTCCGGAATGTTCCATGCTCGTGCATTGCTGTCTGCCAGGTCCTCTCCCTCGTCACTCATCATGGATTGGTCACCTCTCGTGAAACTGTGCTGCTCTCTTTCACACCCAGCCATCAGGGAGGCCTTGGCATTACTGTGGGTGTCATGGTTCTGGCCCCCACACTGGATTCTGCTGATTATGGAGCATTTCCTGCTATAGATTAGGGATTTCATGAAAACATGGTGATGGGATGCAGAAAAAATGAAAAGGAGGAAAAAAAGGAGGAAGTGAAGAAAGAGGAAAAGCAAAAGATTTCCAAAGAACTTTTGGTCCTAGGAAGATTGTAAACCTTAGGGTATCTTATTATGGAGTGTACAATAAAGTTCCCCAGGCAATATTTACCTGATTTTTCTTAAGACATCAGGTACCTATGTAAACTTGGTATACTGAACAAAGGAAGTTGTGAAGAGAACCTTAGAAATTAAATAATAAATGCTAGGTTCTGAGACTGCAAGACAAATGGGAGTTACTATCTTACAAACTCCATTCTGCGAAAAGTGCATATACATGTATAAATTATGTATTTTAAAATTCAACCTGCCACCTTGTTTTAACTAAACTTTTTAATTCTCTCTTTTTGCTTTATGAGTAACAATTCACTCATTAAAGATGGCATAAAATTCCCATAATCACTGCCTTCTAACATTTGCAAATTCAAAACAATTCTCCCTGCCCTGGTGTTCCCACCCTGCAAGGCACCTGTGCACTTACCCAGGATGCCCACTGAAAAAAGGCCCCTATCTAAAATCCCAAGTACAGCTCATGGCCAATTTGTTTGGTCAAAATCAAGTAGCAGTTACAGCCCCAAACAAACATAGGTTCAAATGTAAACAGAGTACACGGAAGAATGAATAATTTATGCCTTTCTACCAATGATGAAAAAAATGCTGAAGCCCTTCCAGAACTGCAAGGCAAGGGTGCAGTTACATGTGGCGATTACTGTCATTATTCTTTAGCATTGGATAGAATACTTAATTTCTGAAATGATAGTGTTTTAGACATTTAAATGATTTAGTCTTGTGCAAATAAACATGAAATAAGAATTTAAAAGAGTAGCGACTATTATGAAATATATGTGGGTGTCCATTATTCCCCTCCCCACTTCTGCATTCTTATTTCCTGAGAAACTGGTGTGAAAAACCAAATGCAAAGAAATAATGAGTAGAAAATGGGGAACTTTTCCTTCCTTTTTTTTTTTGCTTTTTGGAGACAGGGTCTTGCTTTGTAGTTCAGGCTGGCCCTGAGCTCACTATGGTGCCCAGGCAAGCCGCTGCGAACTCAGCAATGCTCCTGCCTCTGCCTCCCGAGTGCTGGGATTACAGGCGTGAGCCACCACACCCAGCATTATATGTGGTAACCGGGGATCGAATTCAGGTCCTTACGCATGCGAGGCAGGCGCCGGAACCACTGAGCTAACCCTCCGGCCCTTCCTTCCAATTTTTACCCACATTAGATTTGCAGAATATTCTCTAGAAACTTTTATCTTTCAATTATTGGCTGGTAGTTAATATCAGAGAATTTACAAAATGTCTATCAGCTCAACAATTCTTCCTTTATAAATAAAACTGGCTCAGAAGGCAGTTAAGGCATGAAGGGTTTTTTTCTGTCATTGAGTTTCCAGAAGCTGGCCTGCTCTTTAAGGCTGTTGGTGCATATTTGCTTAATCAAAACCTTGTCTTTATACCTTAAGATCTCTAACTTGCAGTAGCTGGGGTATGAAATTGACAACTACCTGTAATAAAATTTCTTGGGAGTATGTTGTCCAAATGGTGTGCACGATGGTCACGTAATACTGTGAAACATCCTGTTACAGCATCCCGGGGTCTGCAGTCTGTGCCTATGACATGCTTGACATTGCCAGCGTTTTTACTGGGAGATTCAAGGAACAGAAGTCTCCTGATTCAACCTGGACACCAGTTCCTGATGAGCGAGTCCCTAAACCCAGGTACATCCATATATCTATCTGGCTATTTTAAACCTTGCCAAAAGAAGGGAAGCTTGCTCCTCCGATAGTGAACAGGCCACACATTGCCTAGCAGTGCCTGCCCCCTCAGCCAGGAAGATAACACAACAGTAGAAAGGCCTTCTACCTTGTTTGCTTTCCTCCCATCATCAAAACCAAGGTACCTGTACTACGTACAAAACAGTGACTCTCGGGCCGGAGGGTTAGCTCAGTGGTTCCGGCGCCTGCCTCGCAAGCGCAAAGGTCCTGAGTTCAATCCCCGGAAACCACATACAATGCTGGGCGTGGAGACTCACGCGCACCAACAATCAATACCGCATACCACAGTGCCGGGTGTGGTGGCTCACGCCTGTAATCCCAGCACTTGGGAGGCAGAGATAGGAGGATTGCTGAGTTCCAGGCTTGCCTGGGCTACATAGTGAGCTCAGTGCCAGCCTGAACTACAAAGCAAGACCCTGTCTCAAAAAAAAAAAACAGTGACTCTCTAGTCTTTTGCTTACTTACCTGCCATACATGTGTTTTATCCTGTGTACTGGTTGGGGAGGAACTGTCTGATACTAGCTCTGCTGGTCTGTAGTTAGGGAAATAGAGTCTCAAAAAGGTAAAGTACATTGTTCAAGATCCCATAGTTGGAGACACTGTTTCTGGTGTTTTTTCCTGCTTCCCTGAATGTCATGACCAAATGATTAGAGCTAAATCCAAGGCAAACCTAAGAGCGGATGAGGCTAGTGGGTGTTGTGGATATTAGGATATCTCTGGCTTCCCATGTTTCTGGCCTGTTTTGCACTCATATGCAATGTGCAGCATCCTAGAATTGCTTTCATGGAAGCCGATGGTCCAGAAACAACTTGGAGTGTTCCCGGTCCTTTAAACCCTCCTGTGGAAATGGTTAATTCTGTCTGGACTAGGATGGATTTCCTGTGCCCCTGTGGGCCAAGTCCCCCACACCTTCACTTTGACATTCATAATGGATATTGTGTGGGGACATTGCTGCTGCCTTTGTTGCCTCTGGAAGGAAGCCCAGCGTCTTATTCATTTTATTTTTGTCTTCTAAATTTCTCCCAACCTTTGCCCCTCGCATTATAGTGTGTGTCCATGCTCTGTGCTCACAAAGAGCAGTCCCGCATAGTCTGAGCTGTCAGCTGTGATTGCTCAGCACCTCCTGGAGGGCCAGGAAGGCAGTGAAGCCAGAGGGCTGGGTGTCAGAGACCAGGCACATGTGCTCCACCCGCCCTTGTGTGTAAGACGATGTCATTGGGCACCACCAGGCCCATTCTGTAAAGTGACTGTCTCCTCGCACAGGTGGGTTTGCCCACCTGCCTGTCCTTGCAGACAGGGCCACTGCCACGGGCTGGAGGGTTAGGGGGCTGCGCGTAGACAGACAGTATGAGGGCACATCACGCTGACCCTGTGAAGCCCCACCATCAACTCTAGCACCAGCACACAAGCAAGACTCTGGCTTCGGTATTTCCCTGCCCTGACTTTCCTGGGATAACTCTTAACTCATGAAACCATAGTATTTCTTGTAAAAGTGCATTTTTAACTATAATTTTTCAGTTACAAGGAACTGACATGTCAGGGAAGAATCTCCCATACAATGATTTTTCATGCCAAAATCACTTAAAAGTAAAGACAATAACAAAAAGTGGACCCAAATATTGTGAGTCCCAGTGAGTGAGAACTAGTTACACTAAGTCCTGCTGGCATGTGCCCTGGTGTCTGTGAACACCTTCATTTTCTGCACTTGTAACAAAGTCAGCTCTCACTCATTGTAGAGTAAATACCTTCACCACTGGCAGAGCCACTCCTGAGACACATGTAGACCTCACATCTCTCACTTGTCTTAAGCTCCAGGCTTAGTTCCTGGGGCTCATTTGTGCTTTTGGAAGGAAGCCAAGGTGGTCAAGATGAAGCTGAGCATCACTGCCCAAGACTTCTTTATATTATGGGGAGGCAGCAAGAGGAAATCCCAGTGGATTGCGCTCCATGGCATTCTGCATGGTTCAGCTTCCTCTCCTCGGTCTGCAGCACATTCTCCTTCATGCCAGATGCTGAGCGAAGCAGTTTGCTCAAAGAGCTTTCTTTCATTTGTAGACCAGGATGCTGTGCTGGCTCATCCTCCTTAGAAAAATATGCCACCTCCAATGAGTTCCCTGATGATACCCTGAACTTCATTAAGACACATCCGCTCATGGATGAGGCAGTCCCTGCCATCATCAACAGACCGTGGTTCCTGAGAACAATGGTCAGGTGAGTACCAGGCCAACCAGATCTTAAACAGGTTTCTCTGGCTTTGTCTCATGCTCATAAATCATATTGGTAGATCATGCTTTGAAATGCCACAAACATCTTCTGTTGTCCTGGGCACCGATTCAGCTATGAAAGGCTGGCAGGTTGGGTAGATGCCACCAAATCCCCATAGCCATATTCCCAGTGAGAAGAGTTCCAGGATTTTCAAGCTAGTTGTACACCTGCCAGCAATTAGAGGAAACAAAAATATTTCCTTCCAGGCTAGCTTATTATATGCAGTCCGTGTGAAATAAAAGCACGGTAGAGGAGAACTAGCAAATAAATAGAGGTACCCATTTGGTTGGATATGATTATAAGACATACTGAAGATTTCACCTGAGCACGGTCCCTGGATTGGTAGCTGTCACGCCACATAGTTACCACATTTGCAGAAGTAGGATGACCTGAAGAATATCTCTGTAGTGTCAGTTATCTGAATCGGTGGCCAACCGAGGATAGTGGATTAGAGATCTACAATAGCATTAAATATTCTTCCTTGTTTTTTAGAGGTTATTTCCAAACAATACTACAGGTTTTCCCAGTTATAGTTGGACAAAATGTTAATGGACTTTATCATCATTTTATAGCTTTACTTCATTAAAAAATACAGAAATACAGATATCCATGGAAAGTTGAATGACCAAGGGATTTCAGAGAAAGAGGATTCTCAACAGGATTTATTTCTAGGTTTGCCTTTCCATGGAACCTATTTTGAATTGAACATCCAAACATTTACTAGTGGTGCCGTTACCCTTCCAGGCCTCAGCCTCTGTACCGATGTTTGGAAAGCTATCTAGTCCAACCTCTTGTGGATGAAATCTTTACCTTTCAGAACAAGAGTATGGAGAGGTGAATGGTAACCGTCACTTTTCTTCTCCCATGTTAAGAGGAATGCTGAATGAGCTTCTTAGCACCTTTATGGGCGATGTCAGTCTCTCCTTATTGCTCATGGAAAGGATGGCCACCGAGTGCTTTCAGATATTTATAACTGTCAATTATTATGGAACTTGGCCTCCACACACAGATACCTCCTTGCTCCCCTTTGGAGTTATACTAATATTCTGCAGATGGAAAAAAATGACCAGACCAGCTTGAGAACATTATTTATATGTATATATTTACTTGAGATTATTACTAGAAAGGTATGTCACAATTGTTTTGAGTAGAAGAAGGAACACTTTGATGATAGGCAAACAAAGAGATAAAAAATATGTATCTGTCATTTTTAGATACCGCCTGACCAAAATTGCAGTGGACACCGCTGCTGGACCGTATCAGAATCACACTGTGGTTTTTTTGGGATCAGAAAAGGGAATCATCTTGAAGTTCTTAGCCAGGATAGGAAACAGTGGGTTCCTAAATGACAGCCTCTTCCTGGAAGAGATGAGTGTTTACAACCCAGAAAAGTAAGTGATCACTGTTTTGTTATTAGAATCCTTTCATTCAAAGAAAATCATGTCAGTCTCACATTATATGTACTTTTAGGCAACTTTTCATACTTTTTATACAAGTCTCATCACATAAAAAATTATTTTTCTTATCAATAGTGAGTGTAGTTTTGTTATGTTTTGTTTGTGATAGTGGGAATTGAACTCAGGACCTTCACACTGAGCTACATACCCAAGCCTTTTTCATTATTTTGAGACAGAGTCTTACTACATAGCCCAGGCTGGACTCAAACTTGTGATCTTTCTGCCTCAGCTCCCCAGAGTGCTGGGATGTCAAGCATGCACTGTCATGCACGGCAGTATGTGTGTATGTATACATGCATAGGGTCTATTCCATCCATAGTTGGATTAGGTTGAGATCACCTAAGCTGGGACATGGAGTGTGAGGTCTGTGGTGGGGAAAATACCATCAACCCCAAGCATCTGTCAATGATATTGTCGTGCCTTGGAAAACCAGGTGCAGCTATGATGGAGTAGAAGACAAGAGGATTATGGGTATGCAGCTGGACAAAGCAAGCAGCTCTCTGTATGTTGCGTTCTCTACCTGTGTGATAAAGGTTCCCCTGGGCCGCTGTGAACGACACGGGAAATGTAAAAAGTAGGTATCTTGCCACACTGATGAGGAGGAAGTCCCCCGTGGGTAGAAATCAGCCCTAGGTAGCTGAGATTCTTCTCTTCCTGCAGGACCTGCATTGCCTCTAGAGACCCATACTGTGGGTGGGTGAAAGAAGGAAGCACCTGTGCCCACCTGTCGCCCAGCAGCAGGTAAGGAGCCTGAGTTGTGGAGGGGAGACAGTCACCCTCTGCAGTCATACATTCTAGGTGGAGGAGCAGCTGTACTCAGGTGCACACACACACACACACACACACACACACACACCCCACCACCACCACCACCACCGCTCAGCCTTCTGTGCAGACCTGAAAGCCAGGCTTGCTGGCATTATCTGTCCCTGTTCTTGTTTCACAGAACCCCACGGTATCACATGTGGCAGATTTCCAAATGAATAATCACCCTGGGTCTGATTAAAAACACAGAGAAGGAAAGCACGGTGGGCTTCAAAGTATCCCCTGGGGGAAGGGATAAGAAGGTGGCTGCTTGATCCTCACAGAGCATGGACAGCAGAGAGGGGGGAGCAACTGGATGCCAATTAGACCAGTGAGGGTCTGTCCATCTGTAGCAGGACTGGCTCTGCTAATTGAATGTCCAGGGCTGAGGGGAAATCACACAGCGTTTGCCCAGCTAAGCATGGTGTGTACATCCAATAAGGCTTTCTCTGCGCTTAAGAACAGCTGACCCTATTACTTGTTAGGAAGTCGGTCAATCCTTGGCAGTTCTCCCACGGGTCAGCTAAAACAAGCCAGTCTACATGCTTGTGATTTCAGCATTTAAACTGTTACCCCAGCTTAAGTGCTTAGAAAGTCTTGGCTAAGAGAGTCTTGTTATGTTTTTACTTCAATGTGCATGAAACCCAATATGTTTGGAAAACTATCCAAAGCGTTATCTTTGACAGGTTGTAGTAACTCAAGTGAGGTGCCATAAGCCCCCCCACTTGAGCCTTCTCACATTCAAAGGAACAAACAAGTGCTTTCCCATGGCTCTGCACTCCTTCTCTGTTTTAGAGTAGCTAGATGAACAGATAGAAGGCACAGGAAGACCAGCACCTGCAGAATTTCAGGGCAAACGTTCCCCTAAACAACTAGTGAAAACTGTAACGTCTGACCTGGACATTGGACTAATGCAGAATTGACCCACTAGATATTATTAGAACAGCCTTGCTAATGGCATCATTGACATAGTTTCACGTGAGCTTTGTATCTTTTCATGGGAAACCAGAGAGGAGGAAGAAAGAGTCACAAAGCATTGTGAGATACTCAATGTGTGAACAAAGTAACGAGATTTTTCTATACATGATTTTTAAACATCAGAACTCTAAAATGGTTCCTGTAAGGTCTGCCTACGTATTTTGGGGACACTGACTTTGCTCAAACACGTGGGCTTCAGGGGTAGATGAATACTGGCTTTTACAAATACTAGCAGTCATTACTATTTGAGGACGGCGTTGTATTATTAGATGGTGGATTATTAGATCAGGATATGACTTTCAGAACCATTTTATATGGCTCCTACATACACTGAAGGCAATCCCAAAGCAGACACTTCAGTTATATTATGGAAATATACACAAAGTTTCCTCAAAGAAGGGCAGTATTCCTTTGGATAATTCTAGGGTATTTTTTTGGAATCAAGGTAGGTACTTTGAAAATTGGGTTTGCTAATGTTAGGAACTGTGCATAGCTCATCGGTGACCTTATAGACTTGGGAGCAAAATGGGCATGAGCAGGAGGAGAGAGATAAGGACCCAGGCAGAGCCGACATGGAGCACAGGATCCAGGTGATGTCACCAAACACACCACCAGGTCCAGTCATCCCACTGGCCCATCCTGGCCATTTATACCTCAGAACATTGTGAGTCTTTGTTTGGCAAAGAAATAGAGAATGGGAACTGGGCATGGTGATACACAGCTGTAATCCCAGCACACAGGAGACAGAGGCAGGATGATCATGAGTTCGAGGTGAGCCTGACCTACACAGTGAGACCCTGTCTAAAAAAAGAAAGAAAGAAAAGATTATCTAGTACGTAAGAGTGAAAGACAAAAAAGAGAGGACAAAACAACTGTTTCTAGGCTTCCATATTGCTCATAATGAGGACTGAGTTTTAATATTTAAACTTTGTGAATGTCTAGGAAATGCTAAGGGAATCCGAGTTTTTAAGAAGATACATAAATAATCTACAAACTACTTAACTCTGTTTAAGATCAGTTTTAACTGTTTATACCATGGGTTTTCTTTTGGAGATTCACCTGAGACTTCTTTCTATCACTCTGGAGATAGTTTCAATCTGTTACCTAGTTTTCCTTTGCACCTGTCGTTTCATTTATCAAATGATGTTTCTGTCTTTAGTGAAGCATAAAGCTCATTCCTGAGCAGTGACTCATGATGTTGTGTTTCTTTCCTTGTCTTCCTTTTTTCCAAAGACTGACTTTTGAGCAGGACATAGAGCGTGGCAATACCGATGGCCTGGGAGAGTGTCACAGTAAGTAGAGCTTTTATCCATGTTTGTCTTTGAGGAAAGATACTTTTATCAAATGGGCTAGAAACATTATCCCACATGTCAGGTGCAGCTGACATTGAAACATACGTAAAGAACAGAAATCATCTACGATATCAAGTAAAGAAAGCAGACTGTGTGAGAGCTAGTGTGTCGATGTCATTGGTATAAATGCTGCTACCTATTTCATTTTTCTAATGCTATGGAACAAATTCACTCCAGAGAATATTAATTATGGCAAAGCACTAAGTTATATCAGCATTTCTATTACAAAATGACACTTTGACTTTTTCTTAATGTGCTATTACACTGTAATTTTTAGCCAAATAATAAAAAGATTGATCATGGTACTGTAGCTTTTTAATTGAGTGGGACTATTTTATTCTTGAACATATTGACTGATGAAAGTAATTATTTTTAGAATTACATTTATGTATTATTTGTGATAGAAAACAATTTTTAGAAATAGCCCATAAGTACAGTGATTTGAAATAACCTTTTTATAGGAACTTACTTACCATACTAATCTCAGAATTTATTTTAAATGTTATTAAGTGGTAACATTTTAGTTAGAACTTTATACAAAAGATCTTGGTCAAAATTCTATCCAGATATACTATGACCTAATTAATCATTTTTTGAAAGTGCTATATTACTTATTGAAAGAATAATACCAGATTCTTGGAAAATGCACTAATTTTGTGATTTTTATAAAAATGTTGCCTGTGAATTTCAGAAGTTTGCATTCAAAATGGCACTAAAAGTATCTCCTAAGAGAGCAAAATTGGAAGACTTATAATCATCTATTCTGTAACACAAGTCAGGAAAATAACTAACCCTTTGAGTCATGAGCACTGAAATTTCAAACTAGGATATTCAACTTCTGACCTTGAACATTTTTAGAGATCAAAAAGAAATCAAGTAATAATGGCTATGGGTGACCTTATTTTCCAATTCTCTCCTGTCTATTTTTGGTTTATGAATACTATGTATTACAAAAAAATCTTGGGCCAGAAATTTAACTCAGTGGTTCCAGAGCCTGTCTAGCAAGAGCAAGGTCCCTGTTCGATCCCCAGTAACCACATACAACAATACCAGGTGTTGTGACTTACACCCACCAGCAATCAGTACCACATACCACAATGTCAGGTCCGGTGGCTCACACCTGTAATCCCAGCACTTGGGAGGCAGAGGCAGGAGGATTGCTGAATTCGAGGCTTGCCTGGACATAGTGTGGTCAGGGTCAGCCTGACCTACAAAACAAGAACCTGTCTCAACAAAACAAAAAGGAAAATCTTGCTGTGCCTTCAATGCAAAAATCTAAGCTAAAAGCATAGGAGATGGTGCTGTCACTAAGGGTCTGTGTCATACATATACTTCCGCTGTATCAGTGGGACATTCTGAAGTCTGATCCTTGGACCTTAATCTTAGCCCTTCACTTTGAGGAAAATGAGTTTGGTATTTTTGAGCGTGCGTGTGTGTGTGTGCGCACACGTGTTTGTGTGTGTGTTCACAGCTTCTTGAGGGATGTGGTTCTGGCCTGAACCAGGAAGCAGGAGACGCTTATTACCATGTTGGAACTGTCAGCGATCTGCATAGTCTCATGCCCGTGTCTGTGTTCTCTGCATAGGGAGACTCAGGTCCCAACCCAAGGCTCACTCTTTACGCTCAGCAGTCAAGACCCTGAGTCTCCACGTGTCTCCTAGGGTGCCCTGCGCCCGGGGTGCCCTGTCTAAGGCAGAGGTGAGGCTGCTCCTATGCCCACCGCCTCCCGCATTATGCCTCCTCTGCTCAAGCTCCTACTGGAGCCGCAAATTGCTTCCTCTCACTTTGGGTTCCAGAGAGCATTCAGCTCACTGGCACAATCATGCTTGAGAGGGACTTTAAGAAGTGAGAGGGTGGGTAGGGGAATGGGAAAAAATGACAGTTAAGTCGTGTCGTATACTGGTACAAATTCTCAATGTTGAGTGTGATTATGATGCATATATAAAATGTACTTACATCACAATTAAAAAAAAAGAAGTGAGGCAATCACCATGAGCAGCTGTTGGAGGATGAGTGACATGAACTGGTAACCTACTCAGACACACACCACACACATCTACATGTACATGTTGCCTAAAACCCCTACTGAGTTCAGAATTGTGGTACCAGGCATTCACAGTCATGAGGGTCAGACAAGAAAAGAAGATATATAGAGAAGCTCTTTCCTTAAACATGTGGCCCAGGCACCATTCCTTTTGCCACATACCTGTCCCTGAGTAGACAGGAAGGATGGTATCCCCAGAATCACAGCCATTTCCTCTGCTAACTCTTGGTTCTCCTCTGCCTTTTGGCAATGACTTGAGAAAACTCACTTCTTGGGTGAGAGATGAAGGTGTGAAAAAGGACTGAGTAGAAAGCATTTTCATTGGTAAGCAGGAACTTAATAGCCCATCCTCAGTGCTGGGGACCACATGCCGGCATAGCTCTGATCAGCTCATGCCCACTTACTACGTAGGGCACACTGAGCAGTGTGGAACCCTAAGTAACTTCCTCCTCCCTTTTGTCTTTCAGATTCCTTCGTGGCACTGAATGGTAAGGAAGATATTACTGTCTTAATTTAATATCAGTGGAAATCTATTTTAGAAATTCTATTTCACTAATCCTCTTGAGTATTTTCAAATCTTAGGTTTCTTATTAATTAATTTTTTACCCTCATTACTTTTTTATAGACATTTCAACTCCACTACCAGATCATGAAATGTCTTACAACACAGTGTATGGTCAGTTTATTGATTATATATATATTTTTATTATTATTATTATTCTTAAAGTCACTCATCCTGTGATAGTTTGTAGATTTCATTCCTAAATATCATGGACCAGCTTCTTTGTTACTTCAGGGCCCCAATTCACTAAAATTATTTATAGGTTTCAATATGCTTCAAAAAAAAAAATCACTCTGCTTGGGCCGGAGATTTAGCTCAGTGGTTCTGGCGCCTGCCTCACAAGCGCAAGGTCCTGAGTTTGATCCGGTAACTACATACAATGCTGGGCGTGGGGACTCAGGCCCACCAGCAATCAATACCACATATCACAGTGCCGGGCTTGGTGGCTCATGCCTGTAATCCCAGCACTCGGGAGGCGGAGACAGGAGGATTGCTGAGTTCGAGGCTTGCCTGGGCTACATAGTGAGCTCAGGGCCAGCCTGAACTACAAAGCTAGACCCTGTCTCAAAAAAAAAAAAAAAATCACTGTGCTTCTATAAGACAGCTGACATGGGAGACTGAGTCCTAAATTTTTAATCTATATAACATGAAATGTGCCAACCTTCAGGAATTTGGTGAATATATTTAATGAGTTCTAGAGGGAGAAAAACTGCTTTTGGACATAAGTATATGCAAGATGAAAGAACAGTACTTCTAACTAATAGACTATAGCTCCTCAGCTGATAGAGAATATAGTGCCCAAGAATCTTGGCTTTTGGGACAGCATCCTCCCTAGAGGAAAATCCATACAGGGTAAATCACCAGGTTCCTACAAGCCAAAACTTTTCAGGATAGCATCAAATTGGCCACTGAAATTTAAGCTCATGTCCAGAATGAATATTTAAACATTTCCAGTGAGATATCTTCAGAATGTGAACAAGGCAGGGTGACACAGCAGAGACGACATGCAAACAGCTTTTATCCCGCTGCTCTGGTCTGAGATATGGAAGCACTATATTAAACAAAGCTACTACATCCATAAACGAATATTCTGAACTCTTTCCATGAAAATTCATATGTACCTGTTCTGTTCATATTTTTAAAAGTACTCTGGAATGTTTATTCAGATAAACCATACATATATTATTTTTAATATAATATGAAAATGACCTGTGTGATGACAAACTTAACTGTTTACATTTTAATGGGGCCTGTGAATCCAGGCATTTGTAGTTTGTGTTTAAGATACACAATGAAGTAATAGTCACAACCTAATCTTTAAATGTAAGAGTTGGGAATAAAAGGTAAATTTACAGAAGGGGAAAAAAAAGAAAGCAATGTACATTTGGATCCAAAAAAACTGTTCAAGATGTCTATAGATGTATTGGGTAGCTCTATCTAAACTTTCGTTCTGAGAGTCTGATTAGCATACATAAAAATTCTTTGAACCATAAGGATTGTCTTAGAAACTGGGGCCATATGATATGGCAATCGGCCTCAATTCTCCTCACCCACCCCCTTGAAAAGGAAGCAGGGCACAGTAGAAGAGCCTTGGAACTCCATCCACTTTTAGTGTTCTCTTATCTACCAGAATATTGAACATTAAAGACCAGCTGAAAATTACTCAGGAAGGAAAAGTCATCTAGCTTAGCCTTAGCCTTCAGAAGGAAAACCCATTTAGTGTCTGCTCTTTTCCAATACCATCCTTTGCAATCATTTCCTATAACTGAATAATCTTTATTGGATATTGAGAAACCTTGAAACAAATTGAACCAGCAACCTCCCCAGCATTCATCAATTATACTACTATCAATTTTAACTCCCAGGAAATTTCTCAGGTAGATTGAATAATTAAACCATGGGATCCTTTTTTACGAACAACAACAACAAATCATCCTCCAGGCTATGGATCTCTTTTCCTTTTCAAAGGAAAAGCACTTATTAATTTTTCTTTCTTAACACTATAGGGATGATGCCCATTCTTCTTCAGTTTCTGATCTGGAGTTTTTGTGGTGAAACTAAAGAGTTCGCATTTCCCTTGTGAAGTAGTTGAGTGACTAATTCACCATCAAAACGAGTGATGATCCAGACACTAGTTACAAAAATAAAGTTTCTATCTACAAACCATGACAAGAGATATTTATTTTGCCTGAATGAACTCAAAAGAGATTTCATTGATTTTTATCTGGCAGATATTTGCTGAGTGCTTTCTCTGTGCCTAGTAGGGAACCTAGGGGATGTATGTGGAGCCCCACATTGCTTTTCTACGAGCATGAACATAGACAGAGAGCCAGTCTCCAAGTCCAAGACACACAAATACTGTTCCCAGCTGTGTCCTTTGCATATCCTGGACTGTAGCTCAGTGCAAATCCATAGAACAAACCACAGAACTAGAATCACCTACATGAGAAAAGGGATCATTTCAGCAAATCATGTGAACTTTGTGTAGGTAAAAACTGTACCATACCACTTACATATGTAAAAACTCTTTTTAGTGAATTGGACCCTGTTTACTTTCTTTCTCTTTTTCTCTACTGACTCAGCGTCTCTCATATATGTTAATTGGCTGTAATTATTGTTAATACTTTTTGAATAGCTTGAAGGCTCGCTAACCACTAGAATCACAATGACTTGTAGATGTAGAGAAACCATACAATGCAGTAAACATTTTTCATGTGTGTGGTATTGGGTACTGGGAACTGAGCCCAGGGCCTTCTCCCTGAGCTACAGTCCAGCCCTTTTTTAAACATTATTATTTTGAGGCAAGTCTCACTAAGCTGCCCAGTGTGGGCTCAAATTTGCCATCCTCCTGCCTCAGCCTCCCAGAGTACTGGGATTGTAGGTATGCACCAATACTCTCAGGTCTAAAATTAACTTCTTAAGTATATTTACATCTTTGTAATTTTAATAATATAGCATAACTCCATTGATGGGAATGTGACCTTTTTCATTGATAAGACAAAAATCATAGCTTGCAAAGATATTGACGTACTCTGTATTTCATAAAACTCCATATCCACAAATGATTGCCTATCTCTGTAGCAATATGTCAGTTACATCTCTTGAGCAATGCATAAAAATAATACAGCCTCTAAAAAATCACATTATTATAAGCGGTTTCCTTGTAACATTTTAGGCTTGGAAAGATGATAATATACATCTTGATTTCAAGCTAAGGGCTGCTTCTGAATGGTGCTTTTCTGTAGTGGTTCTCTATTTAATCCTCTACTTACACATATTCCACTTGTCACCCTAAAACATGACTTTAAAGACTACAAAAGTCCTGCTGTACTACATATTTTATTTTTTTAATAAATCAGATGTGTGGTTTCTCTAGATTTACACATAGAAAGCAGAGAAGTGGTGGGTATTAGACTAACACTTCAGTGATAGAAGAAGAGCCTTATTTCTCACATTTGTGTAAAACATTTTCCTACCTAACTGCCATCTGGTCCACATTAATTTCCTCTCATAGCCATAGCTTTCCATTACCAATGAGTTTTCCATGTATTTGCAGCATATGGTCCAGGAAATCTTTCTACAGAGAATGTGTCCCTTAGGCATATATTTCCCCTAGATTACCATATTAAGAAATGTTTTCCCTAAACCATACTTATGGTATTACCATAAAATTGCCCCTTGAACACAGTTAAATTGAAAGTGCTCAAAATGCATATCATTTCAGGTAAAAAAAAAAATTCTTGCTACTTGGAGGGGAAATTTTTTTCTCCCTCCCTTTTGCTAACTCCTTAAAAGCTATTCATAATTGCTTTACATAGGGTGCTGAATGCTTTCTTAAGCCAACCATATATTTCATTAGTGTAGTCTTAAATTCATGAGAGGAAAATAGAGTTTATATTTTAGACTTCGATGTAGGCAAGGAGGAAACAAAGAAATTCTTTATTTCCATCTTTTATGGACATTTTCCTGTCCCTGTTCTCTTATCAGCATTATGCAATGAGATGTGAAACTCAGAAACAGAAAAATAGAGTCTAAAGTCACACATTCCTTGAGTCTTAAATAACGTATTCTTAGCAGTGGGATATAGAACAGATTGTTTTGAATAAAGAGAACGTTCAGAGCTGTGTGAGAGCCACCCCAGTGTCTCGTAGCCAGGGACTTCATAAGTGCTACCAAGGCTTTGTGGTGGCATTTAAGTGTAGTGATTCCAGAGAACCATCACAACTGAGAGGAGCCACTTGGTGTGCTTTTCCCTGCTAAGCAAAATGTTAAGATACAAAGCTATTTTATAATATATTGTCTGCTGTTTGCACTTGGAAACCTTCTGTAAACCCAGCTTCTAATAATTGTGCAAAACACAAAGGCAACGCATGCATTATTATTCCTTACCTTTCTGGTGGCATCTCAGGTGTCACAGACATGGTAATCACATCCTGAAGCTGGAACTTTGAGAATTATTGTGAATCTGTCCTACCTTCTACCAAAGGTGCTGTTTACACATGCACATAGTTGTCCTGACATCTTTTTAAAATCTGTTCAAGAGGCTGCTGTAGGGCAAGATGGCTTAATAAGCCAGATCTATTGGAAAACCTCAGCGAGGTTATATTTTATTTGAGCCAAAGAGAGCAGGTAGTAGGGTTTCCTTAAATCATCGTGACAGCTCAGGCCAAAGCACCTGATACCACTTGCACTTAATCTTGAGAAATGGTGGAGGGTGAGCTCACAAGCATTTTTAGCAGGAAATGTCCACAGTGCCTGCCACCGCCCCCACGCTCACTGAACCCTCCAGTGGAATACACTGACCTCAGAACTCTCTCTACTTTGCCTTGGACTCGTGTCAATCAGTGAGACCTCAAAGACGATGTCTCACAAATACAAGTCATGACAAAGCACAGCCACAATATAGTGCAGCACATACAGGCCCGACCCAGTGAGACAGGTGCATGCAGATGTCTCTGGAAAGCAGGGATGCTCAGAACAAGGAGTTTGTGGACAGATTAGATACCCCACGATGCTTGTATGATGCCTCAGGACAGGAGTTCTGTAGTCATTGGGAGTGGCCCTCTGATTCCCGTAAACCCACCCACCAGAGCAGACATGTGCTCTCTATAATATTACCATGGGGCCCAGAGGAGGACAAGTATTTCTGGTGCATTGACAGCAAGTCAGACTGTGCAAGATGCTTTCTCTTCCCAACCCTGGGACCAGTGAGTGACCCCAGGGCTCACTCAACAACTGGCCGAAGTAAGATCTGATCCTTCGTCTTCCGACTGTGCCTTTGGTGACCACACTGTATTCCCTCACACCGCTATGCCTTGCTACAAGGGCCACATCCTCCTGGTCTCACAGCCAGCATGAGCGTCCCAGCTCCTGGCCTCTGGACAAAGAGTGTGGGTCTCTCAGCGATGTCTCCCTAACTGTATTTGTGATGAAAACAGGGCACACCAGTTCCCTCTTGCCCAGCACCACCGCATCAGACTCGGCGGCTCAGGAGGGGTCTGAGTCTAGGGGAGAAAGGCTGAACTGGAAGGATCTGCTCGATTCACCTGGCAACACAGACCCTTTGGGGGCAGTGTCTTCCCATAACCACCAAGACAAGAAGGGTAAGGCCTTGGACGTGCCTCTTCCTTTTGGGGGAGAGGGAGGGAAGCGTGAGGGGGCTGTGTGACTGCTTCCAGCTGAACCCCAGCAGCATTAGGGGCCCTCTTCTCAAAAAGACTGCAACTCAGGCTTGTGTGAGCTTTGATCGTAGATGATGCCATGACCACGGAGAAACCACACAGAACAAAGAGCAGCTCCTCTGGGCTTCTTCCACCTAGAAGTGTGGCTTAGGCCAAGGCAGATGTTCCTGGGATCCCTTCCCAGGCTTCCAAGGCGCGGCTGTGGGTTCTGTGCCTCTTTCCCACCATAATGTGATGGAATGCTGTGCAGGCTTTGGCAAGCAAATGTACTTGAAGTAAAAGCCCATTAATCAGTGAGTTAAGAAATAGCAGGGCAAAGACTTCTCTGGCTGCAAACATCTCTCCCTCTCACATGGTGCTGAATTTGAATAGGGCTGTCGTCCTCAGACTACTGTAATTGCCCTCAGAGGCCAGCAGCTGAAACAAAAATATGTTATTTAATCAAGCAGAATTGCTATGCATTTAAAATGGAAAGCAAGGCACACTCAGTGAAAGGGACTCCACTGTGAACTGTCCCAAATTTCCCTTTGCTTTCTTTGCTTGACTACAGACAGGAAATGTCATCTCTTTTCTTGCCATTTGCTGCTTCTGGTAACACATCCTACTTGAACTGCAGCTGCAACCAAAGAGGCCTTTACTTGTCCAAAAAACAGTCTTGTAAATCAGAGACTGAAAAGCCCAGTTATGTTGCTGAGCTGTTTCCCTTCATTCAGAATTGTTTACTTCTATATGTTTTCAAGAGTTCCGTCTAAGCCAGGGGTTCAGTCTTGAGGGCGGTGCTCCCACTATGACCCTTGGAAGACGGTCTCTGCCACACCCTCTCCTAGGATTTCCACATCTATATTTCCAACTTCAGTTTAGTATTTTCTGGGCAGACACTCATGCTAAATTTTCATCCTCTTTTCTTTTTTCTTGCTTTGCTTCCTCTGAGAGCGCTGTGCACTCCGCTGCCCTACTTCGCCAGCTCCGATATAAAGATTTGCCACTTTTATCTTGCTCTTGAGCACAGCCCCCTCACTGATGTGGTTACTCTTCCACAGAAGTCCTTTCCTCAGTGTGCCCTGCCGCAAAGCTATTTAAAAGTGGGGGTCACGTTATTCTCCCCTTTCTTACCAAAGTGAGAACACGAATGGGGAAGACAAACTGCCTGGTCGGCCACAAGCCCCTCCTGTGCCCTCACTTGTGCTGTGTGGCTCGGTTGGTCTGGGCTGCGTTCTCAAGAGGAGCAGCTTGCCTTTGCCCACTATGCTACTCTGGAACAGCCTTTCCCGTGAAATGCAGGACGCGTTGGCCACATTTCTGCCTGTCAGTTGCAGTCGTTTTCTTTCTTCTTCACTGAGAGGGGAGGCGTGGGTCTTCTCCAGTCGTGAACCGCCCCAAGGAAGGAGGTTCTTGAAGAGTCCGATTAGCACTCAGACGGATTGTTTTAAAATCCAGATTGTGTGTTCTCCTGGGTCTTGTTATGAGGACTGATGAGCTGGAAGCAGTCCACACTTTGTCAGACAATGGTGGCAGAGGTGACTGCATGGGTGTGTAACACGCTCACTGTCTCGTGCACTCCTTGCCTTGCCCTGTCAGCTAGAGACTGATTTCTGACTCCTGACCATTGATTAGATGTGTGATGGGGCAATGCCAATGAGTTGTGATGCGGACTTTTTTTTTTTAAATGATACAGCTCAATGTTCCTTTTACCATGATTTTAATTTCCATTTGGCTCCAAATTATGTTTCTGTTTACTGTTCATGATTTATTTCAAACTTTTGTTTTGCCGAGCACTATGTGATATGACTTGGTGATGGTGTGACTGTTGGAAAAGTCCTGTCCTTCCTCTGAATCATTGTGACAGCTCTTAACTCAAACCAACCCGTGACCTTTGCTTCTTGCCATCCCCGGCGCTGGTACCCGACTGATGTCGCATCCGCGTGTGTGCATCTGCCGGGATGCCGGAGTCTCCTGGGTCCCTGGGGGCCGCCTTGGGGCGCTCTTTTCACTGAGCCAACCCTCTCACGAGAATGTGACATTTGTGTGCTCCACTTTGGGAGCTAAATATACTCTGGAATTGTTTCTAAAATACTGCACCTTTCCCTGCAAAGCAGAACCCGCGTCTGCTGACCAGCTGGCTGAGAAGGAGTCAAGTGTCCAATGCTCTTTACATTTTGGCCGCTGAGAAAGAGCCCAAGTAGAACAACCCTGCAGCTCCGCTCTGTAGACATGCTGGCTGGTCTCGTTCTGCACTTCCAGAGTATGTTTGCTCATGACTTCTTTCTTTTCCTTGCTATGTCTTTTGTCTTGAGTTAATCCTGTGAGTCCCTCACATTCTGTCCTGGCCTTGCAGTCTAACCCCCTTCTGCTACCATTGCTCTTAGCCTCCCCATTTCAAAATAATAGACCCAAGCCCTCTGCCCTCTGTGGAATGGTCCAAGGCTCTTTCCTTCTACACCATGGAGTGCTCAGAGACTGTCTGTGTGCACAGTAGCGCTAACAAAGCCTGAGAACAGACCCGCGGAGCGTGGGAGAAGCACCGCTGTAGAAACCGAAGCAATTTTCTCTCTCAGTAACTGGCCTGGCCCTTCATTACCCTACTAGCCTTGGCTAATGTCTCTTGTCATTGCTGCTTTTTTAAAAAACTGCCTGATATCTTTCAAGCCCTGGATCATTAGTAAAAACACAGGCAACTCTGCTGCTGTATCTCTGGGTCCCTAGATGTCTGGAGCCTCGGGAGCCCGCCGTTTAATCACCACACTGATAAATTAGATGCAGCCCCAAGTACTTGTTCTTGGTTTTACCACATCTAAAAAATACATTTATTCATCCAGTAACTACTGAGGTGGTCATGAGTCGTTACAAAGGGGCTGTGATTACAAGTAAGTAGAAAAGAAAACCCAGTTTATTTTTAGATTTGGCTCATTCTCTGCAATCCCTACCACGGCAAGAGAAATGAGGGTTTGAGGGTCATGTTTTGTTTTTGTTGTTGAATAATCCTGAGAATATCAGTCGCTACTCATTGCTCTGGTTTCTTATGAGAAGCAACAGTACTATCAGACCTGATTTCCAGGAGGACTGCAAGATGCCTGAGGGAGTTAGCCGTGCGCAGAGCTGGCAGGACTGCTGGGGACGGAAGTGTCAAACGGAAACATTGGTGGTGTTGCTAGTACACAAGCGTGAGTGCTGGGCAGGAGAAAGGCTCCCGCTTCAGACTCTTTAGTGTTCGCACGAGTTCTCTGAAAGCGGATGAAATAGTAAATACAGGAAGAGATGTTCTTGCTTGATAAGCAATCCCAGAACTGTACTATGCTTATATCTTTAAAGTGATGTATGACATGATCACTTTCAATCAAGATTTCCTTATAGCAAGAGAAAAAAATGGAGAAACAATCCAAATAAGACAATGCTATTTGTCTAAGATATTTTTACTCTGAAGAGTAATCCAGTAAGATTTGTAAGGTCAGGTGTGGGATTTAGCTCAGTGGTACTGTGCCTAGCTTGCAAGCACAAGAGCCCAAGTTTGATCCCTGGTTCTAAGTTCTATAAAGGATAATGAATATATTGTCCATGCTTCATAACAATCCTAAATGGAATTACATGAACAATAGAATTTATCAACAGTCGCCTTTGTAGCCAGTTACTCTATTAATGCACTGCAACCTTCATCAGCTTTGTCTCTCAGTGGGGCACAAAGCACCTTACACCGTAGATTCCATGGCACACGGCCTATCAGCCGCTGAGTCACATGGTGGGAATGGATGGCCTTTTCACTGCTCCTTCAGTCTTCTTGCTCATGCCAAGGCATAAGTCGTCATTTAAAACTCAGTAAATTTGCTGCAGTTCCTACCCAGCAAAGAAAACAGCAGAACGGGGACTGGTGCTTTCTCTTGCAGTCACTTCTGGCCAGAATCAAAGTTTACTGAAAGCACAATAATATCATTTCTATGGGCACCTTTTACCAATGAAAAGTGACATCGTTTCCATTTAGACAAGGCTATATGGTTTCCAATTGAAATATACTTTAGGGTTATGTAAATAAAATACTAAGTAAATAATACAAGTGCTCTTAGGCGTATAAAAAAACAATATGGGGGCCGGAGGGTTAGCTCAGTGGTTCCAGCCCCTGCCTCGCAAGCACAAGGTCCTGAGTTCGATCCCCAGTAACCACATATAATGCTGGCCGTGGAGACACGTCCACCAACAATCAACACCGCATACCACAATGCCGGATGTGGTGGCTCACGCCTGTAGTCCCAGCACTCGGGAGGCAGAGACAGGAGGATTGCTGAGTTTGTGGCGGCTTGCCTGGGCACCATAGTGAGCTCAGGGCCAGCCTGAACTACAAAGCGAGACCCTGTCTCAAAAGCAAAAAAAAAAAAAAAAACAATATGGTACCTGAGAGGTGGTAGGACTGACACTGTAGTATTACTTGACTGGAATTTAAGTTATGCTGGCCTGGAACAGTTAAAGGAAGAGTAAAGCACACCAGGAACTTTGCTTGTGATATGTGGAAAGAGATTCGCTGACTGCCACCTTCTGTGTTGACCAAGCCCTGCATGACCATGACTGCTCTCAGTCTGATGCTGCGATTAGACAGTTTCATGCTATTCTGTTTTCTTCTCCAGCTGCCGAGTTTTCTAACTGGGGATAGGAAGGTTGGTCAAGTAGGAGTTTGAAGTCAAATGAATTTAGACTAAAAATAAATCAGCCACTCTAGGTTTATTAAGTGTCTGGTAGGTTCTCTCTCCACACCAGTGGTGAATAGCTTCATGCAGACTATAGGGAGTTACTACCCAGTGGCAGCCAATGGAAAGCTGACCTGCACAGTATCCTCAAAGTTGGTAAGAAATTTAGTGTATAAGCTCTTAACCATAATAGAAAGTGAAAAGAATTCTTAAAATTTAGTCTGCTTTTTTTTTTTTTTTTGAGATTAGGGTCTTGCTTTGCAGTTCAGGCTGGCCCTGAGCTCACTATGTAGCCCAGGCAAGTCTCCAACTCAGCAATCCTCCTGTCTCTGCCTCCTGAGTGCTGGGATTACAGGCATGAGCCACCACATCCGGCACTGTGGTATGTGGTATTGATTGCTGGTGGGCGTGATCACCACACCCAGCACTGTATGTGGTTACTGGGATCAAACTCAGGACCTTGCGCTTGGAAGGCAGGCACTGGAACCATTGAGCTAAATCTCCGGCCCCTTAATATCATTTTTATACCTCTCCCTTAAACTGTTTTAACCTCCAAAAGTTCTGAATCCATGTAAAGGATTGTTGGAGTCATTAGGAGGGGTAGAAGAGGAAGTTGCTAGGTAAAATACAATATGTGAGTTAAATTTAAAGTTCAGATACACTTGAATAGTATTTTTAAATATTTAACGGGAACTGAATAATTTTTAGTATAAGCAGAATTCCAAATTGCATGGGACGTACAACACTCTAACATTACAATTTATCTAAATTTAGATTTAACAATGTATTCAGTATATTTTTGCTGCCTGAATCCCACTGAAGAAGTTGCTGACAACTTACTCAGTGGGGTATGAGATCTAGTCTCTAACTTGCATTTGCCAATTAAAACTCTTGGAAATCCAGAATAATATTATCATACCACAGACATTTAAAGTTTTAAAAAATCATTCCATGAAAAACATTCTAATCATATTTAATTTCAGAAAGTATATATATATATATATATGCAAGTAACATATGTGTTTAAAATAAGATTAAAAAATAATATAAAAGATTATCACTGGAAGGAGTCTTTCAAATATCATTTTTATGCAAGGATGGCTCAGAAAGCAAATTGTTACTGTTAAAAGTACTGGTTCTTTTTAATTTTATTTAACTTCAATTTTTATCAACTCTTGTTAACCATTTATTCTTTACCTCATTTTCATGGTTTTGGGAAGAATGGCTAAAACTCCAAAAAGCACTAGAAAGTAATAGATTAATAATGATAATCCTACTCTGAAAAAAGGGCCAAACATGACCTTTCCTTTCTTTTTTCTTTTCTTTTTCTTTCTTGTACCGGAAATCAGACTCAGGACTTTGTGCATGCTAGGCAGGCGTGGTGCCACTGAGCTACATCCCTAGAAAAGACCTTTCCTTTCTTTCTTCGTGCACTAAGCAGACAGTCAACATGTGCTAGATGCAGACCTCATCCTGAGTGCCACAGAAGCTGCAGACTCGAAGCTACCTACAGCTGCAGTTGGGCAGCCTAAAGGGCAGAGGGACACCTGAGAATAACGAATTCGAGACGGAGGGCAGAGAGCAGAGGGGCACAGGGCAGCAGGACTGGTTCCAGATGGGGCCACTGAAGGCCAAGTTGGATTTCAGTGGCTGAAGGAGGAAGACAGGTGTTCCAAACTGAGTAACCGCATGAACCTACAAAAAGGCGAGCAGTGGGAAGCAACCGTGGAGATAGGTTACATGGCCGGCCAGAATGGTCTAGTCGAGAGCCCTAAAGTTCATGCTGAGGAGTTTCGTCACTAACTCTGGGCACTGGTGGAAAATAAGGTCCTAGGAGAGGAAGGAGGAGAACGTAATATATAGCAAGCATAGGTAATATAGAGCAAGCTGATTACTTAATCACCAGAGGTTGATAGTTACACACATGTATACAATATATTTGAGAAATGGAATTTTGTGTTGATCCTGGATCAAAAGTAACTGTTGCTACAACTCATTGAACTTTTCCTGGTAAACAGCCTGTGCCAAACTAGGCTTTATCCCAGGTAAAGCCCCAAGGAAGCTAGACTCCGTGGCATGACTCCTCTGTCACTTTAGTTAATACACTGGGATTCATGGCCTATGACAGATTTTTCTCAGTCTCCTCAGAGTTTTAAAGCAGGGGTGGCTGAAAAAGACATGCTAATATCATCTAGGGCACCAGCTTATTCTTACTATATTATTTCTTTGTCACTTGCCAGAAAAAGGATCTATTTGTAGACTGACTTTTCTTGAAAGGTCTGAGAAAAACGGTACCACAGGAAGGGCAGGGGCGGAGGATCCAAGAGAGGAGTCGGCAGTTGCAAGCTGCGCTGTGGCAGCCTGCGATTGCGTCCAGGAGGGCCAACATGGACGAAAACTTGATCTAGTTAACTGTGTATCTTCTCAACAATTTGCTGAATCGTCTGAGGTCTTGATGAGATTATTGCAGAAAGGGAGAAGGAATAAAAAAATAAATTGTCAGCTATGTAGAAAGCTGTTTCATCTGCCTGCCTGCCTGCCTGCCCGGAGTGCACACCAATATTTAAATTTTCCAGAGATACACACTAAACCTCTTCTTTTGACCTACGAGCTATCCATGTTCTCAAAAATTGAAGGACTTAAATTATGATTATGGAGACTTGAACTTTTGCTTTGAAATCAACATCTAAAACCTCAGGGTGTTAACAGCAAATCACCTTATGGTGTACTTCTTACCTTTAACCCACAATGCCTTTTTCAAGCCGTATCATTTTTGACATTTTACCCTACCCATTTCCTTCATTCTCTTTTATTTTTCATTCTCTCCCATCTTTTGTACAAAAACACACACTGACAGAGTTTTCTAACAGCTTAATGGAACTTTCAAGGACTGAGGGGTCTAGATTAGACATGATTTTATTAACTTCACACCTGCAATAGTTACAAAGTTGCTCTTTAATGGATTCTACTGCACTGTGTTCATCTAGATTCCATTTTGCCCTCCGTAATAAAATTGTGAAGAGTCGATTTAAAGTTTGGATGCTCTGCAATAGTGGAAAAATAATAGTAGCTTTGTTTCAAAATTTTCTGATAGTTGAGTTTCATAAAGTGCTTTTTGTTTTTGTTTTTAGGCTTATTAGACATTTGACTTCATAAACCTCATTATTTCTTAGACTAGTCTATAAGAAGGTACCTTTCTGCAGAGAGCATCTCTTTTTTCAATATTACACATGAGAATGACCTCAAACTCTGTAGACCTTGCCCAGAATATGTAATAATGGCACTGCCCTGGGGAAAAATTGGTTGAAAAATGTGTTCACTCGCTGATGCCAGAGATAGGATATGGAAATAAAAGATAAACCCTCTCAGAGTATATGGGGTGCTGGAGGGCCTGAGAGAGACCACATGAATTTAACCACTTTAAACCCCAGAAAGGCCCTGAAATTGGTAAAATGTACTTGGATAACATCAGGTCTGGTGTGTGCACAGTAGATAGGCTCCTAATTGGTGTCAGAAAGCCAATTACAGGCACTGTGAAGGTTTGTCATCTTTAATTAATATTTCTTAAGCGCCTATAGGTTTTCCTCTCGGGAATTACTTCCGTAAAATAATTCATTTTAATGGAGTGATAGGAATACTCCCACTCTGGTTATTTTTTTAATTTCATATTTTTAAAGGATGCATTCTTTTTTCAAACAGATCTAATTTTCCTTGCTGAAGTCAGAGGCCGTCATTATAAATTGTATAGAAATAATGGAAGCACAGTACAGACAGCCACAGACAATACTTTATTAGGAAGGAAATGGTGTCGAGAAATTTATAGGCCTACAAACTGCATTATGCCTAACCTTTTGGACATATTAAAGCCTGTCATTTCCAGTCCTACAGCCTCTCATTATCCATAAATAATAGATAACACTGGACACAATCAGCTGACATTTGTTAAGGTAATAAATATGCCCTAAGTGCTGATGAGTCTCACACTCCAGGATTTAAAACCACACAACAGAAATTTTATGTAACTCAAAAATGTCTTATATAATTCTATGGATTTACAGATGCAGTCCAGCTCCGCAGATTGGAAGTGCCACGTTGTTGAGTGTACTCTTCTGCTAGGCATTTTTGTTCTTTTAAGCAGGACTTCAACATGGAGAATGAAACATGAGCTCACATTCCTCCTTTTAGTTTAGAATATGAAAAAACTTTCTTTCCTGAGTTTCTTTTTCTCTTGACTAATCAGACAAAGGTAGGGGAAAGATGTCTGTACTCCCCGACATAGTCTCAGCATTGTTTAAGGAGCTGATTTTGCGATGACGTTACATGTAAAGATGGTTGCTGTACCCAATGGCTGCTTCCTAAGACCTTTTGCCTTTTCTGCCTGTCTGGGACACAGCTGAACTCTGTAGTCCCACCCATTAGTACAGAGGAAGGGAGCACCCAAATTTCCCCTCTTCGTGCCAGGCTGAAGAAAAATATCTTTCTAGTACCTTTGGTGCTAGCAAGTTGGGTTGGATTTGGGGTGATATGTCATGCTTTTGTCAGGTGCTAAAGGAAGGTGTGAAGGATTTGATTGTTGTTTCCAATAAAGTAAAGTCAGTTTTTGTCCTCTTTGTGAAAGCATGGCAACTAAATATAAAAATTATGGATGTCACCCCCTACAGACTCATACTCATTTTGGAAGTGTGGAAGCCATTCCTTCCGTGGTGTATGAGGTCCGACAGAAGGAATAAAGGCCTAGCTGCATTATCTAGAGCATTCTCAATGTTACGGATAAAGTACTTCCCAAGCTTTAGTGAACACAAGAGTCTTTTAAAGACCTTGTTAAAACCCCACCCAAAGGTTCTGATGCAGGTCTAGGTAATCTCCGAGCATTTTGTTTTTTCTAACAGGTTTAAGGTGAAACCAGTGGTGAGCGGCACCGACTGAAGACAATTTCCATGGGGCTGACAGGCTCTTATGCCACTCACTAGTCAAGATTTTGCCTTAATGTCTCTTTATAGCCTCAGTTTTCTATTCTTAACTGACACAATGGCGCTCAAAAAGTGTTGCTTTAAAGTAATCTATCTGGGACACCATACAAAGTAGAAACTTATCAGAAATTCTAGAAATACTGCCTTTTCGTTTCAGATATTAATGTATTTCCTGCACAATGCCAGCTGCACTCATTTACTTATCCTGTTTTATCCTTCCATCGACACTCATCACATAGCCAGCTCTAGTGGGGCTTAGAGGTTGTGTGGCCTGCCCAGGGTCACACAGCCAGTTATTTGTAGAGCCACAATTCAAATCTAGGCCTCTGATCTCAATGTCTGTGTTCTCAACTAGTAACACTTAGCCTTGTCCTTGACTTGAACCTCATGAACTACATTTCCGGCAAGTTTAAATTGGCAGCTTTAGTAGTGTTCATACCTGTTTCACCGTATTTGTTTTACTTTTACTCTGTAGAGAAAAGCACCGCAGTTAATCCAAGCAATTATCTGAATTTCACAATTGTACAAGGAGACCTGCTACCTCCTGTTGCAACTTTAGTGCTTTGTGAGAGAATAAAGGAAGAAGACAGGATGAGGAAGTTGGAAAATAGGAACATTTTGTCTGGTTTCAGAAGTCACTTTGACAGTATGTTTCCTGTTTTATTTAGGAAAACACACACACAAGGCAAGAAAATCAACTTTGAAAAATTTCAAAAACTTTGCTAATCAGAAAAAAACAAATTACCTTTCCAAGGACAATAACCATTTAACACATGGAAACACAGACTGGCATGCCTGGGCACAGGTTATAAACCCTGTGCTTTTATAATTCCAGGTGTAGACATCGGTTCATGCTTAGGATGCCCATTAGGACCACAACACCAGTTCTAAAATAGTGTGGCAACATAGTGTCAGTGAACCAGGCACCTGGAAGCTGTTCTTAAAAAACATGAAATCCCCTGAGTTCCATAGTCATTGCCCCCTCTCTCTCTTCAATGGCATCCCACCCAAACTGTCCATTTCAAAGGTGACAGAACTGGAGGTAGGTTCATCTGCAGACAGCCACAGTAAACATTAGCCAGTATGTGAGCTTTTTTTTTTTTTCCTTTTGGAGACAGGGTCTCGCTTTGTAGTTCAGGCTGGCCCTGAGCTCACTATGTAGCCCAGGCAAGCTTCGAACTCAGCAATCCTCCTGTCTCTGCCTCCCGAGTGCTGGGATGACAGGCATGAGCCACCACGCCCGGCACTGTGCTATGTGGTATTGATTGCTGGTGGACGTGAGTCTCCATGCCCAGCATTGTATGTGGTTTCTGGGGATCGAACTCAGGACCTTGCACTTGCGAGGCAGGCGCCTGAACCACTGAGCTAACCCTCCTGCCCCAGTATGTGAGCTTTTAAATAGCTCTGGACTAAGGATATTAAACAGACCTAGGAAGCTACCTCTATTTCAACATGGTTAGTCAGTAACTTTAATCTTAAAGACCATGTTTTCCCCTAGCACCTAATCTTTAGATAGCCAGGGAGGAAAAAAGTAAAACTAAAAGGAAGAGGAAAGTTTGAGCCTATTTCCATGGCTGCTGGAGGTTCTGTTTATTCCTAAGCCACGTGGCCCACATTAGGACAAGAAGAAGGCTGCTTCGTGCGGAGATAACCACAGAGAGCCCCCTGTCGCTCTCCCTGTGGTCATCTCGATAGACTGGGGTGTGCCTTTGAGAATAAACTGTCTCCACTTGGGGACTTTCCCTATTTATTTTCTTCTTAAATAGGGACTTCAGCAGGGCCTGTGTGGTCAGCTGTGATGAGGGCCGGCCTAGGATCAGTTTGTTCATTCACGTGGCCTCGCAGGACTGTGAGCCTGGCGTTTTTGTTCCAAGATTTTCAAACAAGAAAAATTGGGTTGTTAGATTCCATTCACCCAAGTTGTTATGAGGATTTCAAGGAAATTGCAGGCTTGTCTTACTATACAGCGGCATCATGAGTCTATTTTTAGGGGCTCCTACTCTGGGGCTTTTCTTGGTATTTTGCCATCTTTCTTAGGTCTCAGACCCAACATAAACCCTCTGTGGCTCAGAGATGGAGGAAATGTCCATCCTCCTTTTTGCCTTTTTGTATTTCTCCAAAGGACACAGAGAGGCTTTGTTGCCTTTGTGGTCACTGGGTCCACTTTACACAGATGCCTATTAATCACTTCACGATGGAGACAGATGCATCCATCATATCTGGGCAGCACAGGGTGGGTCGTGCAGGGAGGGCCCAATGTGCAAATGTACTTAACCATTTCAAGTGATTCCTACGGGCTTGACCCATGCAGAAAGGGATGCAGTGGGCAGAGAGATTTTCCTTTGTGTTTGGCTTGATAGGGGCAACTGATTTTATACATCCTCATTTATTTGCTTCATATAGGGTATACACACACACACACACACACACACATTCTTGAAGATTAAGAGTGTTTTTTTGTTGTTATTTTGAGACAGGGTCTCACTTTGTAGTTCAGGCTGGCTCTGAGCTCGCTATGTAGCCCAGGCAAGCCTTGAACTCAGCAATCCTCCTGCCTCTGCCTGCCAAGTGCTGGGATTATAGGCATGAGACACCTCGCCCAGCATTAAGAGTGTTAATTTTTAAAACAGTAGTCGATTTATTCTGCTTTTGATACAAAGTTATTGACTCTTTGAAACCAGTGGTTTTTCAATAATTGCTTCCATGTGGAGCAGAGCAGACTCAGAGGCAGCTTTCTCAGTCAAGAAAGTCCTTGAAATGACAGATAAATTAGCCAAGAACTTTTCCTTCCACAACCAACAAATCTTCTAAACTTTGTGTCTTGGTCATTTGAGGCTGTTTATAACCTTCTCCTAAATGTTGTTTCTAGCACATATTTGTCTTATGCAAGACACTGATTCATTCACAAGCTGCATTACTATTGGCTTAACAGGTGTTTCCTGAGCCTCCCGTGCCTGGGCATTTGGCAGTGATTCCTTCACTTTCAGAGCAGCCTAGGTGAACGATCCTAACAGTATCAGAACGTGCTGAGTCAGAGTAGAGGAAGGACAGAGCTCTAGAGACCCAGGTAGCAGGAAGCACTCTCCTGCCTGACCTGAGAAATTGAAAAAGGCTTCTCTGGAAGCTGAGATCTAAAGGGACATGTTGTTCCTGCACTTTCAGTGGCCAGGATCTTCCAGGCAGAGGGAACAGCCTATGGGAAAGGCCAGAAGCAGGCAGGGGCACAGCAGCTGGCTCTTCCCTACCACATGAAGGAGACCAGGGGACAGTCAGTCTCCTTTTCCCTTTGCTGCCCTCCACTTGGGTTTTGTTGCTTTTTTGTGCTCCTGCTGAAATGCTGTGCACTGTTAATCTCAAATAAGCTCACCTAGGAAAAGTTTAGGCCTAGAAATTGAGGTGGAGAAACAGTGGATCTGATCACATTTCCACAATGTGGGTGGGTCTGTGTACAAGCACCTTCCTCCTCGCTGGTGTGTGCCTCATTCCCCTTTGTCCCTGCCAGGACCTGCAGAGCTTTTGTGTGACCAGTAAATGTCTGCTAAGGGAAGCTCTGGATACTGTTTAGAACCAAGGCCGTGTTATAGGAGGAGAGTGATGATACTGAGGGAACAACACTTAAATTGGGTGACAGCATCTTTGTTAGAACACGCTGCCCTGCAGCCTGGAGCCCAATCATGCTGCAACTGCCATTTTATAAGTGGGGCTTCCAGAAGCTATTTTTTTAAATAAAAACTTGGGGGCTTGATGTTGCAGGATTCATTAGCAATGTTACTGAAGAAAATTTCAGAACTCTATCAGGCTCCCTCGAAAACTTAGTACTTATTCTATGTGTTGCAGGCCTTTGGGGCCAGAGTGGTTCGTCATCTTCCCATTGCTTTGACCTCTGAAGATCTGCAGACTATCTTACTGAGGCCTCCTGGCAGCATCAGAAAACTCACACCTATGGGGGAAAAGGCACTGGAGATTCTCTTCCTTCTCAGTTCTGCTAATTTAGGGCATGATTTCAGAGAATTCTCTAAGCCATTGTGCATCTTTCTTCTGCAATAGGAAGGTAGAAAGAATAATCATTTAGCACCTCATGACTGGTGAGAAATAGCGGAGGGTTAATGAATTGATCCAAAGGATTTTCCAGATACTGTTTTCGTTACTAATGCCCCACTTTCGGTTGGTGAAGCAGAAGGCCTTGTGGTTGACAGAAGAGGGCACGGAAGCCTCTGCCTATTCCCACTGAGGCAAGCGACACTCTCAGGGCACAATGTCGCTCAACACTAGAGCCCTTCACCTCCCAATGGCTCCAGTGTGGAGTCTGAAGCAAAGGCTGTGTCAAACCTCCTACCCGTTGCCTTTTACCCTTTATGGAGATGCATTTGTTTGAAAATTTTCAGTTCCACTAGAGCACTCCTTTGCTGCAAATAACTGCTTACCCTCCTTGGCTCTTTGGGAATTATCCCAGAGCCTATTTCCCTTTATTTTTAAAATTGTTTCTTATTGTTTTGAATAAATACTGAGAACTTTCACAATATTTTTGTCCAGTGGTTAGTGCTATTAAAATTCTATTGCATAATTAGAGGTATAATTCTTTGTGGCATCAAAAGCAAGATTGCATTCACTCCTAAGAGGTTAGAAGTGCATTTACAGTGTCTTTACAATACACTGAACATCCATGTACTCAACAATCAATTATTCAGCTGCACTGCTATCAGCTGTGGGCATGGCCAGGGTTCTAGATACAAATACGTGATTCCTGCCCTCAAGAAGGGACTGTTATTGTTCCACAGGGAGTCATAATTGCTGGGCTTTCCTCAACATTTGCTCAACAGTTTTTAATTACAGTAGTTCAAAACTTGAGACCTATCTGCAGCCTGAAACAAAAGTATGCTTTAATGTTGCCTTAACGTCTCATCTCTTTGTCTGCACTTGGATAGCGGAAGGTTGGAACAGAGACCTTGTCTACCTTTCATCCCTGAGAGATCAGTAGCTAACAGAATCAGCCAGAGCAGCTTGATTGTCCCTCAGCAGCCCTCTGAGAGCCACTAACCCGCCACTTACCTTTCGTGGGTTCTTTTGACTGTCAGATTTGTCCAGATGAGCCTGCTGTCTCCTGTCCTTCACTATGGCCCAATCACAAAGCTGATTCAATCATTTCCACGAATGATGCTTTTCTCTCTTACTCAGTGTAACCAGAAAGGCCTAAGTTTGGAAAGCATCTACAAGAGTAACGCTTACTTTCTTCCACCGCTCTTTCAATTTAACCTCTGATCTCTTTCCAACTTTGGGCCCGGAGTTCCTGACTTTCCACAAGCACTTGAGAAAATCCTCTGCCTCTGAGTCTCTAAGCTGAGGAGATGCTGAAAGGTTTGTAAGGGTGTTATTAACATAACAAAATGAGAAGGGGAAAACTATCTGAGACACCATCTTCCTTAGAGGTCAGATTCTACCCCACTGTTAACAACTAAAAACCTGAACTCAAATGTCATCCACTAACAGTCCTTTCCCAGAGGGAAAATCCAGTAGTTTCCATGAGTCTAAGGCAGCTAAAGATCTTCAGGTGTGAAAGAAGAATGGCATCTGGGAGCTAAAAGGTTAGGACACAATGGATAAATCTGAAAACTTCACTGTTTTCCAATGAAACAAATGATTTGCTCTACCCCATTACTTTTCACAAGGCTTGGTGGGCTCAGCTTCCGGAAGCCAGTGTTGAGAAGGAAGGAGCAGGAAGAGAATGTTTTGCCATGAGCGAGGTGACAGGAAGCTGGAGAACCAACCCCTTCCTCCAAGGACACCTTCCTACGGGGCTGGTCAGAGGCAATTTCTATGGAGACTGGTGATCTCAGGAGGGTGGACGCCTTCTTATGGATGGAGGTTTGGGGACAAATAACATGTGTCTGATTCCAGTAAACTAGTCAGGGAATATTTTCTTGGTTTTGCAAATCTCAACAACAGCCATCATTATTTCCTTTGGTGATTCTTGCCACTGTCTATGGAGTTCCTGGACACATTAAAAAAGAATCACCTAATGATTACAGAAGATTAGAGTCATGTGAGAATCAAATCAGGAGTCAACGTGAGCTTGCAGAGTACTGGAAGCAGCTGTAGATCGCTTCCTCTGACAACTAAACACACGTGAGGAAGATACCATTCACTCCCCAATATAACTGTCTGTAACTGCATCATGAAGTGTCCATTGCCATGAACAACTGTACTTGTTCCTCACATCTGTGGTTGTCAGTGGCACCAGAGCCCAGTGAAATCATCAGTTCAATGAGGGAAATGAAATCCATTTAATTCGCAGGTGTATATTTTATGCAATCATGTGTAGGTGGTTAAAAAAAAGGTTCAATAGAACTCGTACACAATCAGAATGGGAGGAAAATCAGTTGCTATTACAGCATCAGAACAAGAAAATGCAAATTTCAGGAATAAACTTTCATGAGCACATTTTCTTGGTAGACTAGATCTTAAAACATACTTGAATGTGAGGTTTCCCACTGTGCACAGAGCGCCACACACAAGAAAGCGAGTGAGTCACAGGTAGAGTTTGGCTTCTTGCTTTCCTGCTCTTGAAAGATGATGGAGATAAATATGGAAATATTTGAAAAGTGCCATGTTTGGGAGTGGTTCAGTATCTCACCATCTTAAGCACTTTCCTTGGGTAATTGCTTTTATAACCATAGACATTTGTTTAATCACAGAATGTTTCTTCACAAGAGATCTTGCTGCTATGTATGACCCTTCAGGTCACTGTCCTCTGTCACAGGACAGTCATTTCTACAGAACTAAATGGAATGTCAGAATCAAGGGGAGGATGGTTTATAGAAAAGGGTATAGTCTTCAGGCCAAAGCTTCCGGGTTTTAAAATCATCGCTCCAATAATCAAAACATCTTACCAAGAACTCCCATGACAAAGCTACTCTTCTTCAAAGTCTCAGCCACAACGGTAAAGAAATTGTTTTCAGCAGAAGTTTAAGGATTGCATGTTGTGGGTTTGGAAGGGGTAAAGATTTTTTTTAAATTTCATTTCATTCTAATTCCATGCCACTGATACCTGCCAGTAAAATACATTAAACATGTCCCAGAAAGAGTTGATTTAGTAGATGAAAAATGTGTCTCCTGAGAGCAGACAGGGTACATTTTCTGTCTTGCTATCGTTTCCATAATAGGAACAATATTTACATTTCCTCAGCCCATGCAGTGCTTTTAATGTATTCGTGTTCTTTCACTCTCTAGAGGCAAGAATGGAGGTATTTGAGATTGTATTTTTTTTAGCTACTGCATCAAGCACTTAATATCTGACAATTGTGATGTGTATTCTCACTTGGTATTAAAAAATAAAAGCTTCAGTGTTTGCATTTGATTAGAGTCGCTCAGCTTGGTGGCTGATTAAGCAGGAACAGGAAAGTGACTTTCTCCAGAAACACAGCATCTTGGTTAATGTAGTGTGAGATTATAGATGGGTGTAGTCACATAATTTCTATTAAATTGAAGAGATTATCTTTGCCAAAGAACCTCACAGTGGCTGCAAACCCCAAGTGTAATAACAGGACTGACACTTCTCAAACCCACTCCAGAGCCTCCCAGTGGTCTCTCTTTTCTATATATCCTCTCAGTTCCAGTAGTCCATTCAAACATTTGGCACATACACTCAAAAGTTTGGAGTGCAAAATTGCATAAACGTAGCAGCCTGTGAGCTTTTGCACTTTTCTGTTACACTAACTGGCATGTATTCTATAAGCACTTTTCTCCTGACAGAGACCTTGGTGTGGTAAGAAGTCATCAGAAAAGCCCAGCTGGAACCCTGAACTGTTGTGTGATTTGTCTATTTAACCTGCATATAATTGTTGCCTCTTCCTCCAGACAGAACATATCTCAGTTATCCCGATTCTATAGGGAGAGACTGGAAAGAGATGAAAAGAAAAAAAGGATACATATTGTGAACTTGAAACCTGCCAGGTTTCATGGAGTGCTGCTAACCAGATAAAAGATAGTTGGAGAGAGCAACAAACACAAATAAAGCAACAAAGGAACTCGACGTACACAGGCCCAGCCAGGGTGGACCGGTTAATTAGTTCATGTTTGGCAAGCTGCACCCAGAAGACTTGTCACTTACTACTCTTATTAATTAGCAGGGTGAATGCCAAGCAATAGGCCTCGCTTGTGCTTCCATTTCTGAAAACCTTGTGCAATGTCTTGCAGGAGTGATTCGGGAGAGTTACCTGAAAGGACACGACCAGCTCGTCCCCGTCACCCTCCTGGCCATCGCGGTGATTCTGGCTTTCGTCATGGGTGCCGTGTTCTCCGGCATCGTCGTGTACTGTGTCTGCGACCACCGGCGCAAGGACGTGGCCGTGGGGCAGCGCAAGGAGAAGGAGCTGGCCCACTCGCGCCGGGGGTCCATGGGCAGCGTCACCAAGCTCAGCGGCCTCTTTGGGGACGCTCAGTCCAAAGACCCGAAGCCAGAGGCCATCCTCACGCCGCTCATGCACAACGGCAAGCTCACCGCCCCCGGCAGCACCACCAAGGTGCTCATCAAGGCCGACCAGCACCACATGGACCTCACGGCGCTGCCCACCCCCGAGTCCACCCCGACACTGCAGCAGAAGCGCAAGCCCGGCCGCGGCAGCCGCGAGTGGGAGAGGAACCAGAACCTCATCAACGCCTGCACCAAGGACATGCCGCCCATGGGCTCCCCAGTGATCCCCACGGACCTGCCCCTGCGCGCCTCCCCGAGCCACATCGCCAGCGTGGTGGTCCTGCCCATCACGCAGCAGGGCTACCAGCACGAGTATGTGGACCAGCCCAAAATGAGCGAGGTGGCCCAGATGGCGCTGGAAGACCAGGCCGCCACCCTGGAGTATAAGACCGTCAAGGAACATCTCAGCGGCAAAAGCCCCAACCACGGGGCGAACCTGGTGGACAGCCTGGACGGCCTGCCGCCCAAGGTGCCCCAGCGCGAGGCCTCGCTGGGCCCGCCCGCAGCCCCACTGCCCCAGGGCGGCCTGGGCAAGCGCCTGGAGGCACACCACTCCTCCTACGCTCTCGACTACAAGCGGGGCTACCCCACGAACTCGCTGACCCGGGGCCACCAGGTCGCCACCCTGAAAAGAAACAATACTAACTCCTCCAACTCCTCCCACCTGTCCCGGAACCAGAGCTTTGGCCGGGGGGACAACCCGCCCCCTGCCCCGCAGCGGGTGGACTCCATTCAGGCGCACGGCGCGCAGCCCTCGGGCCAGGCTGTGTCTGTGCCCAGGCAGCCCAGCCTCCCCACCTACAACTCGCTGACGAGGCCAGGGCTGAAGCGCACCCCCTCGTTAAAGCCGGACGTCCCCCCCAAACCTTCCTTTGCGCCCCTTTCCACATCCATGAAGCCCAATGACGCGTGTACATAATGCCGGGGGGGGGCGGGTGTCCAGAGATGACAGCAGGCGGGGCGAGCGTCTGCTCTGCTCAGCGAGGCTGTGCCCCGCCTCAAGCGCCCGGACCGGACAAGACCGGCCGGCCGCGCGGAGCCCAGGACCCGCGTCCTCCTGGACACAGGGCGCTTGCAGTCAGGCAAGTGGTCGGGAAGGTGGCCTCCGCGAGACCCTCCACCGTCCTCCTCCTCACCCACACCCCACAGCAGGTCGGACCCGAGAAGACTTCAGTCGTCCCCACAGACATGAGCCAAAAGCACACACCCACCCCACTTCCCATGCACACACACACACACACACACACACAAACGCACGCGCGCACAGGTTAACAGCAACCACAACCCTGGTCCGTGACTGCACGGGGCGTTGCCAGATTGGGCTAGCGTTCCAAACTGCAAAACCACAAACACATTTTTAGAAATCATGAAAATTTAAAAAGACAAAAAGTGAAGAATTCATTGATAATTCTAACTCAGACTTTAACAATGGCAGAAGTTTACTATGCGCAGATACTGTGAAATGCCCACCAGTGTTCAACTTTCTTTTCCAGCAGATACATGCCACGTTGGGTAACTATGTCATAGATTTCTGCTCCTTCTCTCTTTTAATGAAATAACGCAAGTAACTCTTTATTTATTGTTCACTTTTTTTTTCCTTAAGGAAAGGACTCTTCCACATATCAGCCTATGAACAGCTCTTCTGAAGCCCCTTGAAAGTTAAACTATTTAACGCAAAATCCATTAACTGGAATAATTGAGTTTCTTTATTTTTACAATAAATTTACTGAGTAAATAAGTTGAAGCTGGAATCCTGAGCTTTGTTTGGTTGGACTGTCTGGTCTGTAGCTAAAAGAAAGAGTTAGGAGGGAAATATTTATTTAAGTCTACCAGTTAATTTGCTGGTCAGGTCTCTGGCCTATAACATGCAAAAAATTAATCAGTTGAAAAGCCCTTCCAGATCCTAACTTCTAAAACAACCAGGAGGGACACCTGGAATGGCACCTCCTGTTCCAGTGGTGCCAGCGTGGCTTTCTCTGTGGCTCCCTCTGGCTCCTACTTTTGCAAGCACACCAGCTGGTGACTCGCCATCTCATTTCACCCTGCATGTGAGACAGCAAATAAAATCCACAGACGGTCGGCACTGATCAGCATGCGGGCTGCCACCCTGCATAGCGCAATGGTTTGATCACACGGGTGTTTTGTGGGCTCCATCTGTGAATAGCCTGCTTTCCACATGTAAATTTGTGCCTTACCCCCACAGTTGTGTATACTTGTAAACTGTCGTTATGATCCACCTTTTCTTCCTTCTGAAGTAAATGCAGATATTTATTTACTGCCCCTCCTCCCCACCTGCACTGCAGCCCGCCAGAAGGATAGAGTCCAGCAGATGGAAGAAGGCCACGGTGCAGGGCTGTGCCACAGCCTGGCCGTGCTGGGAGGACCATGCCCTCTCACTGATGCTGCCTTGTAGTCATGCCAATTTGACCCGCCCTTCAGCTGCTGCCGAGCATGGACCCCAGGTTGCAGGTGGTGACCCTCCCTCCAGATGTCTGCACTCCTTATGCTCAGTCATTCTGATGTGGTGGCTCCCGCTTTAGCCAGCAGAAAAGGGACTAATGCCCCACTCCTCCTTTCTGCCATGTTTACTGGCTGGAAAACATGCTGTGCGTGCTGCCAGGTACCTGCAAGGCATCTAGGCCAGTGAGCGCACAAAAGGAGACAGCGAGGAAGTAGGCACAGCCGGGCCGGGCCCCTATGACTCATGAGCAGCTCCGTGCAAGACCAGTCACGTGGAGGTGGCAAAAATGAGTGGGGAAAAGGGTTTGAGGTTTTTTTTTTTAATTTCTTTATCTTTTTGTTATTGTTTGTAAAGGGTTGGGAGGGAATAGCCTGTGTTTCTCTTCCCTTGGTTTCCCCTCGTTGGAACACATGGAAGGGACTTTTGTTTACTTTATCAGCAACAAAAGAAACGTCAGCATCCTGTAAACTGTGAGCATTGTTGTCAGTTGTTAGAGTTTGTTGTTTTCTTTTTTAAAAAAAGAAGTTAAACAGTATATTTGGTGGTCGCTTTGTCTCTTAGCCTCCAGCTTGATTATCTGGGTTTAGTTTTGTCTTTAAAAATAAAAATTTGATAACCTTCAGAAGAAGATGGACAAGGACAATTTTGAGTTGGGTAGTGAAAAAATGCTGCGTTCACATTCAGCACGTTCACTGGAGACCCAGAGTCCCTTGCGGGGGGACTGCGGTAGTTGGTGGTTATGGTGTTTTGTTTCCTAGTGGAGTCAGTATTCACATCCCAGAAACTCTACACACTAAGCCCATGAAGTCTTTTCTAGAAACTGAGAGACTTCTTCCTCGCAGTGTCCCCACCAACGCAGAGGTCGAAGGCGCTGGGCATTTATCCCATGCTGTCCCTTCCCCTGTGCTCCACTGCCGAGCGTTGGACGGCACAGCAGGAGGAATCCGTGTCCGCAGACACCACCGCCCAGCTGTGCTGAGGGGACCCGAGGCCCCAGTGCCCTGCACTCCTGCACCCGCCACCCATCCCATGCAGTGTTAGCCAGCGCCCACGCGTCGGAGCTGGTCTTCTGCGTCTAAGTGTCTCCCCGTCTCTTTTCCCCACGGTGTGGGGGAGGGCCCGTAAGCCTGAGTGTGCCTTTGCTTTCCTCCCTGCTAGACACTGTAGATGCAACAAACTCAGATTTATATTTGTTGTAAAGTTGTAAAAATATTGTGATGTCACCAATGTCCCGCCCATCTCCACATCCCCTAACATCTGATTCACAACTTAATGTATGTTGTAAAACAGAAAAAAAAGGAAAAAGGATAAAAAAGAAAAAAAATGAGAAAAAGGCTCTTTATTACTTAAAAGTAATAAAACCAGACTGTTCTACATTCTGTTTTGTGTTCTGATTGCCTTTTATTTATCTCTTTTTTCCTATTTTAGTCAGTCTCCTCGCCCCCCATTTTTTTTTCAGGTAGGACTCTCCTCTTCCCTTCATCTCTTGTTGGTTTCCGGAAGGTAAATATATCTATAGTTTGACACATTTGTTCGTGAAAATATCCACACCCCGCCCTCCACCCAAATTCCTGGTGTGTTTTCTCTGCTCCAAGCATGGAGCAGGATTCAGCACAAGCCACCAGTAATTAAAAGGCAGAGCACGCATTGACTCTCTCTTTTCATTTTATGCATTTCCTTTTTATGGGCTTGTTCATCATCAAACATTTATGGTAGGCTTGATAGTTTAAGAGATCAAGGCTCGGATTCTAGTATGTAAGGTCCACTAAAAATAGATCCTTGCACAGATGTGACTTCAGCCTTTTTGCATATTGATAGGGTGGAGGGTGCTGGATCTCACTCCTTGTTAGCATCTCCCTGGAACTCAGGAGGCGTGATGGGGGGGGCGGGGCACTGGGCCGCCAGCTTGGCTTTCACTTTGCAGAATAACATTATAAAATGCCTGGGTCAGGATTTCCCTTCTGGGGTATTTTGAAAAACAGTTATTTAAATAAGTCCTCAGTTATTTGGCCTGTTATAGTCATTTTTTCAAAAATGTTTCAGGTCAACCAGAGGCTGGAAAGCTGTAGTTTGGGGCCTCGGCACACACCTGAGTGACGGCTCACCCTGGTGTAGACGTCTTTTCCTAAGTCGTCTCCAGTTGTGTTTCTTGGAGACACCCTCAGCGCTTGGGCACTGTCGGCAGGGAGCTCACCGGGGGTAATTCCTGCCTCCAGTCGCCGAGCTGGATGCGAGCACAGCACTGCCGAGGCTCCCCGAGATGGGGCTGCGTGGTGAGGGCTGCGCTGGTTCAGCAGGCTGCGTTCTCCAGACGCCGGGCTCCGGGTGAAGGGAGGCTGCACGAAGGCACTGAGTGCGCCGCCCGGGAAATGAGATTCCGGAGGCCTGGAGCAGGGAGAGCCGGGCAGGCAGGGCTGGTGCTGGGACAGACGGACGGACGGACAGAGGGTCCTGGTTCCCACGCCGAGGACTTGGGCTGTGGGGCCCGCAGCGCAGCGCGTGCCTGGAGTAGGTGAAGCAGCAGCATGTGTCAGGAGGGAGCTGCCTGGCCGCACTGTGGGGACTGGTCGTCCAGAGAGAGCCCGGAGGCTGGCTGGGCAGCGTGCCCTCCGACAGCCGGGTCGGGAGAGGACCGCGACGGGGAAGCCCGCGTCTAGTTCCGGATTCTAGGAAACTCCCCGACTCTGTGACTGTCCCGCTTCTCCACACGGAGGACGCTCCTTCATATGCCACTGGCCGCTTGGCCTTGCTAGACTTACACAAACGTCTTCTAGAACTCGGCATGGCCAAAACTAGTCTAGTGGGCCTTTGGTTTGGGGGAAGCTGGGGATGCCCAGTAAAGGGTTGCTTGTGACCCCAAACCTGGTGAAGAGTAGCTGAAGTGAAGACGAATTCACCATCTCCTACCTCATCCATTCGGCTCCTTACAGTTGCACTAGGTCGAGAGACTTGGCACTCCAGACCAGGCGGCCTCTCCCTCTCCAACACCTCACTCACAGGAAGCCTCACTCGCCTCCTCTCACCCACCCGACATGCCAGAGTCCTCCACCCGGGCCCAGGCGAGAGGGCGGGCAGACGCTCAGACCCCAGGGCTGTCACTGTCTCTGCAGTGCGACCTGAGCCTTGTCTGTGCTTTTGCTGCCCTCAGCTTTGTTTGGGGCTGTGAAGAGGTGATGGAGGCAGAACAGGTGTGGCCAGTATCTCAGCAGAAGCCCCAGAGACCCCTGCTCAGACAGAAAAAGTGCCTCAGACAATCCAGAGTTTAATCGTGTCTGTTTGCTTGCATGCTTATTAAGGGGCTGGAGATTACTGCGGTGAGTGTTCACACTGCTGTCCCTGAGGAACGGTTGCTCCTACCCTGACTCTGGCGGGTCTGAGCCCATGTGCTGGACCTGTCTGCCTTCCTCCAGCGACATGTCAGATAAACACAAACTGGTCTTTTTGTTCAGCCTCGCAATTTGGCAGAAGCCAGACAGAATGGCCCAGAAGCTCAGCGCCTAGGTTTCGCAGCCTGAACAAAAGCTCTTTCAGAGAGAAATCAGTCAGCAAGTGAGAGTGTCAGAGAGACACCTCCAATTTCAGACACTGGTATATTTTACTTGAAGGGAAAGGCTGAGGGGAATTTATAAGAACCTTTTAGTAACAAAATAACACGATTAAGACCATAATCCCTCTCCTGGCTCGGTGCTGTGACAGCTGGGGGCTCCGGCTCACTAACCCTTAGAAACCCCCATCTCACGCTTGTCTTACAACCAGCGGTGACGTCTCTCATACAGAAGTGGGACGGCAGCCTCACTTTTATTGATCGGGACTGCCAGACAGATGGGGATCTTCAATATTCCATTTAGATTATTGTGCCTCCTTAGCTGTAACCCCCCGGGATGCCTGGGGGTGGGGGACGGCTGACCTCCGCCGAGGGTTCGGACTGAATTGATGTGCGTTAAATGTGGCTGGGCAGAAAAATGTGCAGATGTTCCTGTAGCAAATGGAAATGAAATGTGAGCAAATCGAGGGAGGCGGCTGAGTGGCAGGGGCTTCCCATCCCCCTCTGACACACATGTCCACACGCATATGTGTGCACACAAATGCTTTCATGAGGGTTTTTTTCCTTGGTGTCTCATGCACCATGTTGCAGAGGTCAGAGGCGTGTCTGTTGATGGTGGCCTCTGAAAGCATGGTCACCATTTTCCTGGGGAAACATAGGTCCCACTCAAACCCTTTCTGGTCTGGTAAAACTACAGTTTCAAAAAATAAGCCATTTGCTTAGGAGCCTGGACGTTCACTGACGCTGACTGGGAGGCTAACAGGTGTTTATTTCCTTAATCACTTTCAGATAGAAGACTGTCTCAAGAATCATTAACACCATCCCCAGAGCAAGTCCTCCGTCTGGCTAACAGACCAAAATAATAGGCCAAATAAGGGAAGTCATTGAAAGGGAAAAGTAGGTAACCATGAAATCAGAAGCATTTTTCACTGATGGTTTTCAGGAAAAAGAAAAGAAAAGAAAAAAAAGATGAAGGTGACATTGAAAACGATGGAAAATGCCAGGATACCAACATGAAGGCAGGTGGGGCAGGACTCCCAAGGGACTCTAGTGTTGAAGAGATGCTGAGAAATCAGCCCAGGAACCAGGCAAGCTCGTATCTTGGGCCTCATGAAGACTCCCCTGACTCTGTGGACAGCAAGCTGGTCTCGGCAAAACCCAGGGTCTTGTGTGGATGATGAACATTTTGCCCATCTAGTTGTACTTCAGTGCAAAAGCACAAATTCAATGCCAGGACTAACATTTATTTCATAAAAACATAATGAGATGATACTGCCACCCAAGAGAGGCCGGCGGGTTTTCCTATTGTCAACAACAGGGACATTTTGCATTTGCAGCGCTTCAGTTTGCAGCCATAATCGCGTCCGTTATATTAGCTGATGCTCATAACAATCTACAGGAGTGGGCAGCAATACGTGAGCTTCCTGGGACAAACTGGAGTTGGAGAGGAGGGACCTGTTAGAGCAAGGATAACAGAAAAACGGAGCCACGTTTCCGAATCCTGTGTGCTGACATCATCCCGGGCTCTCTGGGGGACGCCTCAGGTTACACAATTACCGCGCTTCCCCAGTGGGAAGAGCCTCCTGCAGCATTTCCCAGGAGACACGGTCACAACAATAACGTCCCCACAATAAAGGCAAGGCACACATTTTCTATTTAAAGGGTATCGTGCTCTTGTATTTTTCCATCATTAAAGAACACGTCTCTTCCTTCCTGCGTCTGTAGAATGCTGCTGCCAGTGGTGGCACTAGGAACCGTCCACAGAGCAGGAAAAGAAGGAGCTGAAGCCACCACCTCAGTCAGCCATAGACAAGAGATGCCTCCTTGAAACCAAAAGGATGAGAGGCTCCGCTTCAGGGGTGGCTGTCTCCCACCTGTGCCACGGAGATCACAAACACGAGAAGCCTACAAAACCAGGAGGAGTGGGGAGCAAAGAAGAAGAAATGTGCAGGAGAACGGAAGATTTGCCTAGCTCCCCTTCACGGGGAACGGCTGATTGATTTAGTTGAGTGCATAGAAGAGCTCTTCTGGGAGACGGTGGGCTCCACCTAAGTGTAGATTCTAATACAAACTGCATATGTAGTTCCACCTGCCTTGCAACGCTGCTTACTTAATTGTGAGTTCAGTAAAGGCAACTTTCCTTTATTCAAAAGGTCAGAAGGTCAGCGTTGAAAGGGAGCTGCATATTTCAAAGTATGAATTGCAAATAATATGTTTTACTGAGGATCTGCTTCTTCTTTTCTTGGGTACAAAATTACGTGTGTGTGTGTGTGTGTGTGTGTGTGTGTATGTGTAACAAAGTTGTCTCTTGAAGGTTGACATAGATGAGTACTTATTTGATGTTTTTATTGGTGTTTAATTTTATTTAAGAGCAAAAAATTTATTCCTGTCTGTTTCCAGGGTAAAAAGAAAACCTATGATCACATTTCTTGCTTGGGGAGAAAAGATAATGTGTTAGACTTATATGTATGAATAAAAACAGGCAAATAGTCATATTTCCTTCTGACTTTGTAATTTAAACAGTGTAAGTCAGTAGGAAAGGGCTGTAATTGGAACCAATGTGAGGTGAAAATTACTAGGTGTTGGAGCATCTGCATTTCATTTTAATTAGGTGACTGTAATAGCAAGATCAAAAACTTCTCCTTATCACTCAGTCTGTTGAGCTTTCTAATCATGAAACCAAAGGGATCATTTTATCCTGAAAAAACAGTGACCCAGAGCGATCCTCCCTAATTACCTGGCTGGAGCAGTAGCTAGACTCGGGCCCGGGATGTGGCTGTGAGCAAAGAGGGCTCCAGACACCCCTCAGCACTCTCAGGGACGGTCATCCTGAATCTGGTGTCTTACCCTCCCCCCCCCCATCATGAGGCACAGTAGCCCAAGGAAGTGCCTCGTGCTGGCAGCTGTAACTGAGGTTCTGGTCAGAGCCGGGGTTCCCCTGGGGGCAGCCTCTGAACCTTCCCGCACCTCATTCGCCCCCTCTGCCTGCCAGAGAGTACAGAACCGAAACCCTACCACATCCCTCTCCTCTAATAGATCCCAGCCCCCAGTCATCAATTTAAATGACTGATAAAGAAACATCTCTTTCCTCTCTCCCCTGACTCCTCTTATCTGTCAAGAAAGCAGCCAGTCAGTCCTGGTTAAACAAAGCCCTGCTTGGCCTGATCAAGAGGGTGGCTCATCTCTGCTGGTGTGGCCATTTCCACCACACACGAGGCCATCACACTGGCATCCTGTCCTCTCCCCTCCTCGTTGGTGGTCTGGGAACAACTGGAGATGGATTCTGCCTCCTCTGCCGCTTGGGCTGTTCCTGATCCCTGGGTCCACACTGCTCCTCCAGGGAGGATGCCCGGACGTGCTGCATGGAAGGCGGCTAGAAATCCCTGGACCCCAGCACATGACACCTGGGCCCCCGGCTGGCCTGTTTTAGTGACTTGCTCTCCGAACTGGTACAGCCAGCCACTCTCCTGGAATGCGTGTTCAGTGCTGCCCATCCTGGCCACTGTGTCACCATCTGCCTGGATGAAGCCACCACTCCCCCAGCCCCACACCTTCCCTATCTCCTGTCCCAAGAGTCCGGCCTCTTTAAAATTTATTCTTGTAGGGGCCAGGGATGTGGCTCCATGGTGCTGGCACCTGCCTGGCAAGAACAAGGTCCTGAGTTCAATCCTTAGTAATGTCAAAACACACACACACACGTATGTATATACAGTATATGTATGTGCATATATGTGTGTGTGTGTGTATTTGCAGTATTTTATTTTTATTTTTCGCGTATATGGTACAGATTAACCCAGGGCATGGGCAGAGGGCAGCGTGGTGGCTTCTAAGGGACGCACCATAAGGAAGGTGGGAAGGTGCTGGCCAATGGACACTGTCTGCCAGTCAAAAAAATGAACAAGTCCCGGGGACCTGAGGTACAGCAGGGGTGCTCAAGGGTGTGCTAGGTAATGCGTCTGTGATGATCACTACACACCTATCACAAGTAATGCCATAGTACACTGGGGATATATCTAGGTTTGTTGATCAGTTAAATATTTTAAATACAAGATTAAAAGTTTAAGACATAAAAGAAGGGCTGGAGATTTAGCTCAGTGGTTCCTGTGCCTGCCTAGCAAGTGCAAGGACCTTGGTTGATCCCCATAACCACATACAACAATACAGGGTGTGGTGACTCACACCCCCCAGCCATCAATACCACACACCACAGTGCTGGCATGGTGGCTCACGCCTGTAATCCCAGTACGCAGGAGGCAGAGGCAGGAGGATTGCTGAATTCAAGGTTAGCCTGGGCTACATAGTGAGCTCAGGGCCAGCCTGAACTACAAAGTGAGACCCCATCTCAAGAGAGAGAGAGAGAGAAAGAGAGAGGGAGAGGGAGAGGGAGAGGGAGAGGGAGAGGGAGAGGGAGAGAAGACAGGGATTGGTGTCCCATACCTGTAATCCCTGTACTCAAAAGGCTGAGGCAGGAGGATTGCTGTATGTCTGAGGCCAGCCTGAACTGTATAGCAAGATTGAGTCTCAAAAAAACAGAGACAGAGAGAAAGGGAGAGAGAGAGGATGGATTCTGCAGGGAGTCAGGTGTCTCACACTCTACTTATTTAAATAAAAATTTAAATTTAAAAATATAAGAGAAGGGTTGTAATACCTTAAGAAAGTTTTTATGCTACAAAATATTTAACCCAGGGCTGTTCTATCATGGAATCCTTTTCATATTTTATTTTAAGACAGTCTAAATTTCATTTGCTGGATCACTACCATCATCAGACAAAACATAGGCAGTGTTGAGTCTCCACACACCAGAGACAAAATCACAGCTCGTAGTTTCCATAGCTGTCCTAAGAGTTGCAGCAGAGATGCACATTCAGCAGCTGCCAGGCAGTGGCTTTGTGTTTCTAAGACATCAGGTCATGTGATCACCACAAGAACCCTCTCTGCTCAGTATCTGCTGTCATTTCCATTTGACACAAAAGGGAACTGTAGTACCTATGAGAACGTTCCCGTACTCACTGACTGGTACTTGGTGGGTCGAGAGTGTACATATGGGTGATTCCAGAGCCAGTGCTTTCACTTCTTTGTCTTACTAGGTGGGGCGAGATAGACCCTTTTTTTAACCACAGTTCCAACAGATAGCCAAGAGCTGGCCACCACTGCAGAAATCTGCGTGATCAGTGCCCGGAGGGCAGGGGATAGACGACCCTCAGGCTCAGCCTTCCTAACGCACACAGAGTGAGGGGCAGCCCATGTTGTAGATGTTCCCCACACCCCCTCCCCACGCTGGCCGACCATGCTGTGATGTTCATCCTGGTTTCCAAAGCTCTTTAACGTGGGAGATTCAGTTAGCAGTTGAAATTTCTAGTATCAAAAATACAACAAAGGGTACCCTGCATCGTGACCTCACCAAACCCTCACCCATCGCACACTTAGGACCTTAGTCTTTCAAGGCCTCAGTAAGATCTGAACTGCAATGAGAGAGGAATGTGAGTCAGAGAAGACCCAAGACGGCGCCATAACCATGGAGAGATTTGACCTGAGGGCACTGTGGACACACGGGCACATCTGACCCATGATCTACCATCATCTGGTGGTGTGGGGAGAGACAGGTTTACTTCTCTCTATTAATACCATACCTTGTAAGTGCTGATAAAAATTTCCTAAAACTACTTTAATTTTTTTTTCTATTTTTTTAGTGCAACTTGGGTATATTAAGGGAAAGTTCTCATGATTTGTGAGGGGAAAAGACAACAAGATTTGATTTCAGAGACGCCTCAGAAATAATGGGATAATCTTAACCGTTTTCAGCAAATAGAATCTGAAACATTCAACGTCTCATAAAGGTGTATTGCCTTCAGTGCAGTAAACTGCAGATTAAGCTTTTCTTTTTAATGCTGTTCAAATTGCCTGTGAAGCAACCTTTTATGAGATATGATGGTTCAAACAATTTTGCAAAGAGCAGAAGACAAAGAATACATTTTTACACCAAACTGGTTTCCTAGGAAACACTGGGAAAATGTAATCCTATATCTCTGAGAGGTAGTTCAAGGACCAAGGCCCCTCTTTATTTATTTAATTTTGGGGGAATGGTGTTTAATACCTCTGCCTCTTCCTCTCCCAGCAGCGGAAGTCAGCTGAACAAACTCCTGTCCTCAACAGCCCAAATGTGCTCTCATTAACTGACTGCTTGCTCTACACAAAGAAAAGATATTTGAAACAACTTGAGGCGTTGTTACTCTCCCAAGCAATTTAAAACAAGAAATTAAAGAAATAGAATTTGAAACTTTTGCTGTACCATAAAAAGACCCCAAATCCCACCAAAGAAATTGGGAAAAATAAACAAACTACTCTTTTTCAAATCACACCTACATTATCTGTCTCCAGGTTTTCCAACACTCTCCATCTTAAATACACTTTTACTTTGTCTCTCCATCCAGCTGTGGGATGTGCTGGCACATAGAGGCTAGCAGAACGGGCCCAGATAGCAGCCTATAGTTTTCCCCAGTTCACATCAGAGACCACTGGGGTCTAGAGGCAGTGGCGAAGCTCGGAGACGCCCGGAGAATCGGCAGGGCCGGAGCGCTCTAGAGAGCATGAGATTATTGGCAGGGACATGGCTGCTGGCCCAGATTTCCCCTTACTCATGACTGGTGTCAAGAGGAAATCAAAATAGGAGATGTGGAGGAACATGTGGACTGTGTGGGAAGGGGTTACATTTGACTATAATGAATAAAGCTTCAAGTTTCCCTTATTTAAAAATGTGAGATGAAAAACAAAGTGTTGGTTTAAAAATGTTGGGGCCTTCTGGGGAGTGGGGTGTGGGGGCTGCCCCTGACCACAGCTCCTGGCTCTGTGGAGCTTTCTCTCTCACACACACACACACACATACACACATACACACACACACACACACACACACACACCTGAGCAGAGCTGAGAGGGCAGCAGGCTGGGAGGGTACTGCCCAGGGACCGGGCTCTCCTGCCTCAGCTCAGCACAGACCTCCCAGCTTCTTCGAGACCACTGAGTCTGGCTGGACATGGCACCCGAGGAGGAAGCTACTCTGCTGGTTACACTGGTTCATTCTCATCCGGGACATGGAGGAACAGAGCTCCAGGAAGCATTGGTGCCAGGAAGGAGCAGCGCACGCTGGCTCACAGCCCTCAGATGGACGCCACCTGGGAGTCTCAGCGCTCATCTAGAAGAGGGGAATCCGGAGTCTCAAGCCTTTCACAAAGGTAGCAATTGTCAAGTGCAAAGCCAGCCGAAGCAAGTTCATGTGCACCGTGCTCATTCTTAAGGCTCCATGGGACCCGGGCTCTTCCTAAAACCATGGGGGCTCTGCCCTGTCTCATCTTTTAACAGCGCCATCTTGTCTTCCTCCAGGAGAGTCATGTGCCCTTTGCTATGGTCTTGACGGGATCCGTCTTCAGGTCGCTTGCACCTGCCTAAGCAAAAGGGTGAGGTGACTCGAGGAGACTGAGCAAAATGTTTTCCTCAAAATCCTGAGAGAAGGACATGCTCAGTGTTAGTGGCATTGTGGACAGTCACTGCGTGTGCCCTCAGGAGCACAGGCTCACGCTGAAAGGGGCTCTGGAGGCGGAGACAGTTAAACACTCACCTGTAAGGACTAGGGCAAAGGAGGTTTGGGGGAGGGAGCACATACTGGCACAGAGGAGGGGCGAACAGAAGTGCAGGTGATTTGGGAGCCACTACAGAAAGCAAGTGGGACTGCAGGCAGCCTCACTCAGCAGGGGTCCCTGGAAGACCTGAGGGGGGCATGGCAATTTCTCAGGGCTCCGCCCTGTTTTGGTGAATCATGAGGATGGCACATCGGGCCTTCCAGACAGGGCGTACACCTTGGGGACCAAACTAACAGGACAAATAGTCAAGATGTGTTGGTTCTAAGTAGTGGAAACTCACTTGGGCCAATTTAAGCAAGACGGGAATTTGTTGGGGTTTAGGCAGGTCTGGAAGAACCTGATACAGAGTCCACTGGGCTCTGTGGAGTTGCGATCCCAACTAGACAGTCCACAGCAGGACATCCCTGTAGTTGTTAGGGGCTTGTGGCTCCTGGTCCTGCCTTAGCTCAGCCCTAGAAATGGCTGCTATCTGAACGGATCTAAACCACTGCAGAAAGGCAGCCTGAACATGGAGGAGCATCTGCAGCTCAGTCTTAGCCCTCAGGATGCAGCCCGGGGTGTGCAGGGCTGTGGCTGCTGTGACCCACTTCAGTACAGGCCTGACGGTGGTCACGCCTGAGCTGACCTCAGCTTGCTGGTGCTCTCTGAGCCCCAGAATGGACAAGCAGCCTGTGCCCTCGGGAGCGTTTCTCAGTATTATCTAAAGGCAAGGGAGGAGGAGGGCTGAGTGCCTGGGGCAGGTTGGAGAATTTACTTAAAGTCTCTTAGTCTCAGTGTCTTCATTGTTAAAACCAGGAGTTTTTTCTTCATGTGAAGAGGCTTAAATTAGATAATTCAGAAAAGTATCCAGTGCTCACTGGCTTTCGTCCCCATGAGAGTGGTCAGAGGAAAGGAATGCTTTCCCGTAGTATTTACAAGGTCCTGGGGAACTGAAGCGCATGCAGGCAGCTCGGGATTTTCACTAGGTTTTCTGGGTGTTCTGAGAGCCACCCCAGGGGTGAGCATTTGCAGCTGGCTTGAATTCACTGAGCTTGTGTTACCTCCCAGCCTTGCCGTGTCAGCCATTAGGCTGAGTCACGGCATTTTAAGAAGCCTCCAAGACTTCAATGTCTTTAAACAAACATGACATTCTACATGTTAACACGACTCAATGGGTGCTCAATGTATTTTTATGCTTTAATGGTAAAATTAAAATAAATTCTTTCAGAGTATCAGAACACCAGCTGTTTGGTGAAGAGGAAAAAATTCTCAATGCACAAATTGTATTCACAGACAAGAGGATGTGGAACGCTTGGCTGCAGAGGGTGGAAATGGGGTTTTAATAATACAGGAGCCACTGTATTATTGTTTTTGGTTGTTTTTGGTGTTAGACTGATAAGAAAATTATGCATATTTCAAGTAGTCACAAAAAAAAAAACAAATGTATTTCCGCAAAATGTCTTTTGGAAAATCTGAAATTGATGTGTCTAGTCAGCAAAAAATTATTCTCCAGCACATTGTTTCATATGCTGTTCTAAGAACTGGAAAAATGAATAAATGGAAAGATAAATATGGCATGTGCTCTGACAAGCTCTGTGGAGGACCCCTCCCAAGACAGGGGCTGGAGGTGACCTTCAAAAGGCTTCTCAGAGGAAGCAGCCTGCTGTATCAACCTGGTAAGGATGGTTGGGCTGGTGGGGCAGTATAAGACGTTGTTCCAAGAGGAAATCTGTCAGCAAGTAAACATTGCATTAATGTGCCTCCTATAGGGCACGGAGCACCCAAAGCCTTTAAGTGTAAGATGGACACATTTCTTCAGATGCCAAGAACTCTCAAGTCAGCACGCATTATATAAATTATATTTGTGCATAGTGTTTTTCCCTGGGCAGCGCATGCACGCGCGCACACACACACACACACACACACACAAAATGTGGCCACTATTGACAAGTTGACATGCGTTCTGACGTACTTGTCTTTTCAGATTTCTCCAAATGTAGGATCTATCTCTACTCCCACTAACCAAAGTTTGTAACTCACATTATTTGCATTAGCCATACAACCAAGTTAATAGTAATATACTTTGTAATGTTACAAATATCCTTAATGTGTAGCATCATGTATTTCATTGTTCCCGTGTCAACAGTGTGATAATACATAAACTTGAATCTGTAGTTTTAAAAAACTAATACTAAGTGCCAGGCGTGGTGGCTCATGCCTGTAATCCCAGCACTTGGAAGGCAGAAACAGGAGGATTGCTGAGTTCAAGGCTTGCCTGGGCTACAGAGTGAGCTCAGGGCCAGCCTGAACTACAAAGTGAGACCCTGTCTCAAAAAAAAAAAAACTAATACTATGTTTACTTATACGACTTCCACAAGGTGGATTACTATGACAAAAGGTATATTTATATCAAAGTAATAATTATTTCTGAAATTTGCTAAAAATTCTCCTATAATTCACAGTAATATTAATAGTAAGTGACATTACACTTCTTATAAACTGATTTCTGCCTTTTTTTTAAAGTTTGGCAAATATTCTGAGTAAAAAAATTTTAGTTTAGTTTACCTGTCTCCGATTATTTGTAGTCAAATCATGATCTACTTGGGAAAAAAAAAGAAAATGTTTTCTTCTTTCTTTCCAGTGGACTTTCTCCACTTTCTGACTGTGTTTCTACACATGCTGAAGAAGCCTTTTGTTCCCCTGGCTGCCAAGCAGATACAACTTGTTCAGCCCTTTTCAGCCATTTTCCTGTCCTTGGAATATCACCGTGGTGACTCTGAACACAACCAGTCAACTAAGATGTGATTCTACTTCCAGAATTCCCTCTTTGGTTCCAGGTTAGGGAAAGTGAAGGAAATGTCTGGAAGGTGGCTGTGACACAAGAGACTTATGGTTTGAAGACAATATGTCAGTGCATGGTGCTGTTGCTAGCTCTTGCCTGTCATCGGCTGCAGGCAGCACTTGGCCTTCTCAGCTTCTCTGACCCCCAGGATTTGTGTGTGTGTGTGTGTGTGTGTGTGTGTGCGCACGCGTGCGTGTGTGTAGCTCCATAGCAGTTTCCTTGAAGCTTCTCCAGAGCAGAGGTGGGAGGAGGTGAAAGATAGAACCAGGTTCTAGTTCATCTCCATGGATTTCATTTGACTCTGACGTTATCCACAATTATGCTTTCTCTCCCCAGCTCCAGCCTTTCTTCCTGGCTTCTGGCTGACCTGTACTGAGGCCCTAAGATCACAGGTAATGGCCTTGCACAGATTCCTCTAGAAGCTGTCACAGTGGGGTGAGGTCTGTGTCCCACAAGCCTTTACATCAAACATTCTACACCTCATCACTATGGACATTTGGGGTGGTTGGCAGCAGCTACCATTAGATGCTGGTAGCACCTGTTTCTTGCTTGTGGCTGCAAATCAAGGTCTCTATATATTTCAAATCCTCTGGAAGTGAAATCATCACCATGAGTACTACCACTCTATAGAATCAATGGTGGCTTTGCTGTTGTGATTGAACCCCGAGTGATATCATCACCTTTATCATATATTGCATCCAAGATAACTTGGGTCCTTCTCTTTGTTCTATCTTTTGGTCAGTTGGAGTACTCGTGTCAGTACTGAGCTTTCATAAATTACGGTAATTTCAAAGCAGATAAAGCAAAATTGTTACACTGTTTTTCTGTTTAAATATTTCATTGGTATGAATCAATTTTTTTCATTAACATAACAACATCCATTGGATCCACCCTTTAAAGAGTTGATTCCTAAACTAGAATACCTGATCCCTTTGTTACTGTGTGTAAAATTACATCTGTCAAGAGATGGTCAGTGGTCATTCTGAGTTTTACTATCTTCCTAAGTAGCCTACATTAGTCTGCTTTTCACTGCTATGACAAAATACATGAGACAAACAACTTAGAAGGAAGAAAGGTTCATTTTGTCTCACAGGTTTCAGCTCATGGTTTCCTGGCTGTGCTGGGACTGTTCGTCTGGCAGGGAGTGTATGTAGAACAGAAATTATCACCTCATAGCATCAGGAAACAGAGACACAAAGGGCACATTCTGAGCCTATATAATTCTTTCCACTAAACGCAGCCTCCCCAAACTCCTCCCCCTCCTGTGTTGTCCCAGGCTGCAACCGGATCTTCACTACATAGCATTTGATGGGGGGAATCCAGACTGTAACAGCTGCCCAAGGACCAGTAGGCAAATCAGGGTGGTCTGTCTACAAATTGATAAAATTATTATTTTTTGTTTTTGAGACAGGGTCTTGCTTTGTAGTTCAGATTGGCTCACTAGGTTGTCCAAGCAAGCCTCGAACCCAGCAATCCTCCTGCCTCTGCCTCTCAAGTGCTGGGATTACAGGCCTGAGCCACCATACCTGGTACTGTGGTATGTGGTGGTGATTGCTGGTGAGTGTGAGTCACCACACCCAGTATTGTTGTATGTGGTTACCAGGGATCGAACCAGGGACCTTGCGCTTGCTAGGCAGGTGCAGGAACCCCTGAGCTAAATCTCCAGCCCAGATTGATAGAATTATTGCACACCCAGAACTGCATCCCTGAAATCCGCTAAAGAACAGCACAGGTTTTCTCCCTGGGCCCCATTGTGGCTGAGATAAATAGCAACAAAGACTTTATCTGCTCTTAAATGTGACCCAGTATCCAGGGTGTACATCTGAGGAGGCTAAAAGCACACCCAGGATGGAGGAACCTTTTGCTTTAGCAGGCAGTGAAGTATCATATGAGCACCATATTGTACGTTCATATCTAATCTATTATTTATATCCCATCTGCTTTCAAAGGATGTGACACAGCTTTTACTGAAAAGCAGATATGAAGGAAACACACCAGCTTTAAAACTAATGTCAAAGCAAGAGCCAAGAAAGAGAAGCAGCAGCAGCAGGAAAAAGGACTCTGTAGGATAATTATGCCAGTAAACATCAGCTTAGCTCTGAACTTCCTGTCCTCCGAGGGAGAGGAACAAAGCAACAGAACACACAGTGGTATGGAGCAGCCCTCGGCCAGCAATAGGAAGCAGGTCATCGGGAGAGACAGTAACATCTTCCAAGGAACTTCGGCCCCTTTGGCCAGCAGAGAGCCAAGCAAGGAGAAAAGAGATACAGGTCCCTTCCAAACATCTGGCCTCTGTAGAAACCTGCTCCTAAAGAACAGAGCTTTTGGCATCCAAGAGAAAGTCATCCTTGCAGAACTAACTGTTTATTTTATTCATCAAATATCTACTCAGCATTAGATCTGGGCATGTGTGGTGTTAAGGATTCAAAAGCGAATAGAAGGACCTAATGCTTTCCTTCAGGGACCACATAGACAGGTGAGGAAGGCAGACATAAGCAAATCACTAGCATGAACCTTGGAAAGATCCCACGGAGGAGGAACAGGGAGCATGGGGGTCCAGAGACCAGGATGAAGGACACTGAGCACACCAGCGGAAGATCCCACTTTGCAAAGAAGGCACAGAACTGGTCCACCATCTGGGAGGAAGGAGCAGCCAGCTGCACGAGGGGCAGAGCCAGCGTGTGGTCAGTGGCGGAGCAGGTAGGGCCCTAAAATCCTAGCTGCAGATACATTGTGCAGGGCACTGTATGTGAGCTGAAGAAGCGGCTTCAGCGTGGGAGGCACCAAAGGCTCCTAACCTGGGACTGACGAACCCAGACCCTGGGTTTTGTGTATTTGCTTAAGATCCAAATACATAACCAGAAGGCTTGAGTAGAAGCTAGAACTTGTCAACAACCCTTACCTGAAGCAGCACAAAGCTGGAACAAGGGCTGTGATGCCAGCGGGGTGTTCTTCTGTCCCCCTCTGGAAAGAGATGAGGAGGGCTGCTGTGCGGAGATCCTCCCAGACACAGCCACAGAGAGAAGTCAAGTCAGCAGCAGGGGCTGCTGCCAAGAATAAACCTAGGAGTTGGGGGAGAGGGAAAAAAGAGACTTGTGAGTCTTCCAAAAATACATTCTGTGGGAAAGGACACACAGGTACTTTCTGCTTCTTTGTGTAGTTAAAAGAACAAAAAGTGCGCAGGTGGTAAAAGTGGGTTCCTAGAGGAATAAAAGGCCAAGGACAGCACATTTGAGGGGAGGGGCAAGGAATGAATCAGGGGCCAGAGTCGACGGTGCCAGGACGTGCCTGGTGGAGTAGACAAGAAATATACCCACCCTAAATGTCAGGGCACCAGGCCGAGGAGGGAGGAGGCCAAGAATGCAGCTGTGCTCACTGGCTCAGCCTCTGCCAGCACTGAGCAGCCCCGGCAAGATGGCCACAGAACCCTGCTCGGCCTCGCCGCTGTGGAAACTCTCATTACATGTGCTAAGCCTAAAGCATCCAGTAGAGAAGAAAGAGTTCCATAGTTGGAACACGGAAGTGATTTACAATACCAGAAACCCCAAAATAGGGGCGAACTCCAATCCAGTCAAGACACTTCACTTGTATGACTCTCAGGGCCTCGCTGTGGAGACCAGAGACTTCTCTGTGACCTGCAGCTTGATACAGTAAGTCCTTTCACAGGATGGTGGGATTGTTTGCCTTTTTTAAAAGTCAAATGCAATTTATTTTTCATCTGCTTTTTCTGAGTCTTTTCTGACTTTCCTGCAAGTATCCATGAGGCCAGTGTCCCCGAGGCCACTGAGTACCTCAGATCTCCCAGAATCCCTGTGGAGGTAGTGCCCTGAGCTTACCCTCAGCTAGCAACACCCAAACTCACTTGTCCTTAGGGCTTGTCTCCTGTATTCCCAACCCCATTTCATCTCTGACGCCTGGGTAAGAGGGTAGCCACACCTGACCCAGTCCTCTCTGATCTCTTTTCAGGCCTGTATGGCCATAGAGTGGAGTTATAGCTCCATAGTGCTACCCATGGAGCCCACTGGGGGGACCTCGAAGCTCTGGGTTACACTTGACTTGTGGTGAAAACTCTGACCACCCACTTTCCAGTCGGAGGGAGGACCAAGCGGTCTGACTACCCCTTGGCTGGTACCTTTTCCAACAACGATGCCACAGAGTGGAGCAGCCGCCAGGCTGACCCGTTGCCTGGCCCCAGCTATGGCAGTGGAGACTGGACCGGAGTGTCTGCCTCCCCTCAGAGGAGGCTCCGCCTGCTGGCTGCGCTCCTCATAGTCTGAAGGGAAAAACCTGGCCAAGCAGAGCTGGAGCACACATACCAAGAAGCTGATCATGTTCGTGCTTCAAGATTCAGTACTTCCGGCGCACACGCTAAGTATCCACGTCCATAAAAAATTCCATATTGTTATTTAATATGTTTTTCATAAAGCAGGCACTCCAAATTGTGCGAGCACTGGGCCCCATAAAACCTTAAATCTATCCCCAAATGTAATAAAAACAAAGGAAAGAGAAATACAAAGAGGAAATCAGAGATGGGAGTTTTCTGAACAAAATTAAGAACTGAAAATGATTTTGACTTTTGAAGCAGAACGATCGTCAAGCCGGGTGTATGAGGACGCTCTGCTTTGGCCCCAGGGTGGACGTCCCTCACTGCCTAGCGGAGGCCTGCAGCAGGCAGAGGAAGAGGCCTTGTTTCCTCAAGCTCAGGGAACTGTCCGTGCATCTGCAAGGACAGCCCAGAGAGGCAGGACTGGCACTGCTCCCAGGTGACAGGAAACAGATGCTTCCGCCTTGGGGGAGCCATCGCCCTGTCTCCCTCAGGAGGAGCCTCTCTGAACTCAGCAGGACACTCTCACGAAGGATCAAGACTCTACCCAAAGGCAGACACAGCAGATAGGGGGGGAAGATAGGCTCTATTTACATAACAGTGTTCCTTGCCCCACACCAGGCTGGAAGGCGGAGACCAAAACACGGGAAAATCCCACATCCTCAGTGCTTTGTTCTGGCTCCTGGCTGCTGGTTTGCGCTGTGACTGAAAACTGGGAAGATACAGCCAGTGCTCCAGGCGGAGGCTGCCTTGTGCAGCTGGCTTGGGAAGTAGGACTCGGCTGGATTACAGTCCTTGCTCATCCTTGCAGCTCTTCCCGAACGCGCAGCGCTTCAGCCCCTCAACCTGATGGGGGCCGAGGTCTCCAAACGCCTTCTCCTTCCCTCACCTGCAGCCACTCTCTGTTCCACTTCTTCCCATTTCCTGCTCCCATCCGTCTGTTTGGATACATCCTTCTCCAAGGGAGATGAGCAGGCAGAGGCGATGGGTACAGTGTCCTGGAGTGGAGCAAGGTGGTGTCTTTTGTCTTCTGCTTTGTTTGCTGCCTGCAAAATGGAGAGCGGAGGCTCTGCCTCTGGCGTGGCAGGGGTCCACGCTAGTTTCTCCCCTATTTCTGGGCAGGAAGCCTTGTGATTACTTAAGCACAAACGACTTCATCCAATAATAATTGGTTTTCTTTTGAAGTCAATGCAATCTGATTTTGCACAAACCGTGCTTATTTTTTCTGCTAACAATAGTTTGGCTCTACTCAGAGAAACAATAATCCTGGCATTATTATCGTAAGGGAAACGGTGCCCTCTCCACACAGTTTCATTTTGATACAAAAGCTTCTTTAGCCGAGTAAAGATGGAGAAGTTTGGTGCGTGGTCCACAAAGTGCTTTTAGGGACTGGAAAGAAAATAAAGCACTAGTCCCGTCTCTGTGCCAGTGATTCACATTGTTCTACTGCTTCCAAGCAACAGTTGCTTTCTCTGCTGTTTAATAGATGTTGTACTTATTGCAGAGCATGGCGGCTATAAGGCAATTATCAGTGAGCTGCTGCCTCAATTGTGCTGCATAAACTCAGAAGCACACAACAACCAGCATGTACCTCTGGCTCGTGTATCTGCAGATCAGCTGGGGCTCGGCTGCATCTGACACTCAGCCTTGGGCTGAGTCCCGTCTCCTCCACTCCTCTCATTTTACACACACCAGCAGCTCCGTGTTTTTCTCATTCATGGCAAAGGTTGGAGTGAGGGAAAAATAAACTCAGACATAAAATCACTTCGGTCTGTTATTTTTCCAATGGTGAGAGCAAGTCAGGTGGGCAAGTCAAAAGCAAATCAAATCACCACATCCAACATCGGTGAGACATGAAACTATCTTCCTCTAGTAGAGGAACTTCAAAGTTATCTAGCAAGTGGGGAGAGTAAAGAATTGAAAATAACAATGCCACTAATAGCGAGGGAGAAGAAAGGTAATGGCGGCAAGAGATGTGATACTTTTGGATACCTGCTTCCCAGATACTCTACCCTGTGCTTCAGGCTCAACATTTTATTGAACTCTCACAAGAGTCCTACATTGTAGACAGAAGGCTGACACCCACATGTAGAAGCTGGAAGCCAGTGGGACAACGCTGATACATGGCTCTAACAGGCTCCCAGCTTTGCCACACTGGAGCTGTGTGTTGTTCTTGCAGAGCAGTAAAAGACTACTGGGCCAAGAATGAGGTAAACTGTAATCTTTTCAAATGCAGAGTCTTCAAAGGGCCCATTGCAGGGTGCTGTGTTTGAAGTGATAATTGTCACTCAATGGTCTGAGCCCTTCATCATTAGACTCACTTCCTATTTATTTCCAGGGCTCTTGCAGGCATTCAAACTAGTATCAGACCATATGATTCATATTATCCTACCCTAAAATCTGTGTTATGATAGCACAGAGAGTCGTTTTCAACACCTACATGAGGACTTTGCATTGTACATGTTTCCTGGCTTCCCTCCTTTCAACTCAGGAGTATTATGTATTAACCCAGAAGATGCAAGTAGAATAAAAACAGTGCTGTCACACAGTGCCCCAGATGAGGCTGTGACTTCCTTAGCACCAAGTTTTAGACACACAAAGATGCTTTTAGGAAGAATAAAACAGGACGCAGGTAGAAGGCTCAGGTATGAAGTTAGCTGGTGCTGAGCAAATATTTGTCAAAAGGACGAATTCATCAAGGAGGATTTTCCAGCCGTGCTGCACAGTGGTACTACATGCTGAGCCATGGGCGACTAGACCTGGGAGGATGATTATGATTCTTCTGAACCACTAATATCCCTTCACTGGGAGGGCAGCATGACCTCTGAGGGTTTTTTTGCAACCTGTTCTGTCCTCTCCTTTCTACTTTGTGCTGCACTGACTCCCTGTTTTCACTAATGATTTGAGTTCATGCGTTACAACCTACCCTGATCCCTGGGCTCCTCCTGCATCTTGGAGATGTTGGAGACCCCTGCGAACAACTCCAGCAGCCTCAGCAGTCTGTGACCCAGGCTCTGACCCCAGGGCAGGAGCCTGGGCTGAAGCTTCAAAAACAATGGTCAGAGCCTCCAGAGAGTAATGACATTGGTCAGTGGTGGCATTTTTACCAAATAAATTAGAAAAGAAAATTCTGAAAGCATTGTCTGTATAATAATATTTTTCATGAAATTTTTGTTCAAATTAGATATTCCATACTTATGGGTGGATTGGGATGGACTGTCAAAGTTTTCTTTTCCTGTGAATTATGGTAAAAGAGAAAAAGTTTGGAAAATACTCCCCACGACTTCTTCACTGTGTAGAACATTCCATTTAAAGAAAAATAACCCTCAGGCAGAAGTCAGAATACCAGGAAACAAGATGTCACAAATGCTTTAGGAGGCCAACTTTGAACGTTTCCAACCTGCACTGGATCAGGAGAACAGACTGTTAACATCATTTATCTTCCTCACTTATGGGAAGCTAAGACCCAGAAAAAAGTAACTTTTTCTACGTCAAACAGGTGCTGGAGATACACTATGCTTTAGACTCTCAGTCCCCTGACTTCAAGGTGTTGTTCAAGAAATGCAGAGCTCAGCGAATGATAGTGCAGTTGTCTGCACCCCAATTACAAGCCCGTAAGAGAGAGTCACTGCTGGGCTCCCAAGATGAAGCCGTCATGCCTATTTCAGAGGTCCCACTTGCAGAGCATGTGGAAACCCTTGTGCCTCAGTCCAGACTAGGAACGGGGCCTCGGGGGCTGCCACATGGATAAGACTGGGGAGGTGTCTACTGAAGTGATTTCAAGAAAGTTACTAAATTCCTTGGAACTTAAGCTCTTTTGGCTCAGTTTGAAAACATGTCCTCAAGATCCTTTGACTCTTGTTCTACTGGGAAGGGTCCATCTTGGTGGCTTCCCATGAATCTGGGCCTCGTAGCAGCTTAACCGGAAGGTGATGGCACAAATGCTCCTGTGCTCGTGTCCAGACAGGTCTGTGAAAACCTGACATGTCCACCCTCCATCCCTGGGGATCCTTGCTGCACCACAGTGAAATGGGGAACCCACATAGCCCAAGAAAGGCCCCCTGCGTCCCAGCACCAGTAGGTGGGTGAGGCATGTTGGCAGGCCGTCTTCCAGCTTCTGTTCCGATTGTTGAAGTTAATCCCTTGCCCAGTGGAGATGAGTCTACCCTGTGGCCCCCTTGCCAAATCGCAAGTCCATAAGGTAAATAAAGGCGTGCTGGTGTTGTCAGGCGCTGTGTTTAGGGATGAACGATTATGTCACAATCACAGTGCAGAGGCGCAGCAATGAGAGTGAGTCCAGGAATGGCAAAAGCTCTTGGTAAGCCAGGAGAGTCAGTCAGCTCCCCTTCCTATCATTCCAAGGTAAACACGCAGCAGAGCCCAGGCTCCCCTTCCAGTGAGCAGCCGGCCTTGCTCAGGGGAGAGGAGGTGGCTGCAAAAGGCGGAGAGCAGAGGAGCTGGGTTAGACGAGCAGATAGGATGCCCTGGTTATCGAGTCTCAGGGCTCAGGGTGACCCTGTGAGCCCATCTGAACCCTCTCTTCAGACAGAGGTGGAGAATATTGATTTTATTTTAAAACTTCTACGAGGAAACAAATGTCAGTGGCTAGCAGTAAGTTTGAGTTATTCTGTCTTCTCAGGCAGGAAACTCTAAACCAAGTCTCTCTGGTTTCCACTTTGGCAGATAGCTCCAGGCTGTCCGATGCATTAGGGACAAAAGCAAAAAGTCCAAATGGAAAGCAATTTGGGGGATCTGGCTAAACAAGTGGCTAAACATAGAGCCAGCCTGAGGGGCGGGGCTGGAGCCTGAGTGACAGAGGGACAAGTCACCAGGCCCTGTGTGCGGTATAGCCGCGGTCACGGAACGACTGGCCCAGAAGATGTTCTCAAAATTCTCCATCTCTTCAAAGGGCTGTTTTGTTGTCTTTAAAAGAATTTTTTGCCTCATGATTTTGATGTATGTTTTGTAAACTGAATAGAAGTTTGACAGCCATATATTATTTTGAACATCAAGTGCAAATACCACCAAAGAGGTCTTTCTGAGCCAAACTGAAAGATGGTCCTTTCATCTCTGCCATCCAGAGCTCCCCCGAAACTTAGTCCAAATGGTCTTTTATTTTCCTGCTACACCAGATCTGCCAAAAAAGGGGAAGCAAGGTAGGCTCGGCTGGAAACAGTGCAGAAAGAGATGACAATCAGGTGCTGTGTGCTGCCGCCCTGTTACAACGATGTAAAATCAAGAGAAAGTGACTAGGGAGGGGACTGCTGAGCCTCCACCCAGCAGCGCCTGAAGCCGGCCGTTCCCTGCAGTGCAGCCTGTTCACATCAACGCATCTGCTCCTGCTCCAGACTGAGCTAGGATTCCCGCACTTCCTACCACGGTTCTGCTCTGCCACATCCCGGGACACGACCCAAGGTGACCTAGGCAGGAGAAGTGCGTGGTAAACGGCGCCACTCTCTGTGTCAGTATCACAAAGATCCTCTCCTGGTAGGAGCCGTCTTGCTTTCTCGTCCAGCCACCTGGCCCTGGGTCTTCTTCAAGACAGAAATGGGACCAAACAGACAAGTCCCAACCAGATACTTCCCTCACCTCTCCCGCTGAGCTTCAGTGTATCAGCTCCCCGGGCTGCCCCAGTTAGTTTGGGCCCTCATAGCTCAAGCTTCTGAAAGCGCCTCAGGGGGTCAAGCTCAGTACAGAATTAAAGTTTGGGAAAATAAATAGCTGTCCTGGAGCCAGCCCATAAAAACCCGGGAAGCAACAAGCACCAGGCAGAGGCTGGCTCCCTGCAGGGCCACTCGGCTCCTGAGAGCCACGCCACGCAGGGGCAGAAGAGCCCCTCAGGGGAGCAGTGTGCACAGCAGCCTCCTTTCCTGTGTCCTCTGAACCACCTTGTTTAAAATATTTTATCCTGTTTTTAACCTGTGTGTCCTGGTTTGAGGCTCTGAAAATACAGCAAGCCTGAATCCTGAGGAGACACAGAGAGTTTCCCTTGGAAGCTCAGAGCCGTCCTCACCACCCTATCCCACTGCAGGCACCCGGGTTGTGAGAAGGCAGGGTGGAGCCCGAGGCCATGGAGCCCGAGGCCTTTGAGCCTCCTGTACAGGAGAAGGCAGAGTTCTTGGTACGCTCCAACACGGACTCCCCAGGGAACCCGGAAATTCACTGTTGGCTTTGGAAAAACAGTGACTGGAGTTAGGCCTGCAGTAACTCCCCAGACTACGCTGAAGAAGCCTGGCCGCAGTGTAAGTATACCTCAGTGGCAATTTATGTTTCATGCGATTCTGCTTCTCAGTGTGCAAGTACACTTGACCTTACCCACTGAGGGATATAGCATCCTCAGATCCAGTCACCCCTCCAGGAATCTCTGAATCCAGTCAGGTGGATGGTTAAGACAAACCCTGGTCTGGATACTTTTTACCTTTGCACCCTAGAGCCTTCTAGAGTACATGTCTCTGTCTCTATCTGTGTCCATCTCAAAGCCAGGCAAAAGCCTCTCAGATCACAGGAGTGAGGTTTAGAAAATGAACAGATGCGTAGGGGTAGGACTGGTGAAACCCTGAATGATACACTCAAAGAAAAGCCTCAGACCTAAAGTCTGAAGTGAGAAAACCTGAATTCAGGGCTTTACCTTTTCACATCTGGCTGCATGATGTTAGTTGAACTACTTTTGTATCTTAGCCTCTATTTCTTCATCTTTCACTGTTCTCCTTTAGACAGGAAAACTGCTGTGTTCTCCAGGATACCAGCTTCTTCCATGTCCTCTGGTCCCAAGCACAGGCCTCCAAGGGGGACTGAGCGTGAGGCTCAGGCCAAGACAGGTGGTCAGGGATTTGCTTCCAACCTGCTGAGCTTAGGGACCCTCCACTGTCAGAGGACACATTTCAAGTTCTTCCTATTGTGTTCTCTCCTCTCATAGGTCTGGCAGACAGCAAGGCTGAGCTTGGGTCCTGGCCGTGCACAGATAGCATTCCTTGCGGTTTGATGGTCAGTGTCAGCCACAGTCTAGGGCGTGGTTAAAGTGCAGAAAGAAGACATTTACATGTTTTGTCCTTTCTTATTGTTAGAAAAGTAACTTGTGTTGATACCAAGGAAGGAGTAGGACACAAAGTTTCCAGTAATCTCTCCCAGAGAAAAATAAATACCCGTGAATCTTATCTGTAAGCGGCTCATTTCTCCCATGTTGAGAACTGAATTTCTCTGTCAATCATTTTACCTTTCTTTCAAAATAATAAGACACCTGGCTAGTGGTTTGTCTAAGGCACATTCCAAGATAAACCAAGTCTGTGGTCCAGACCAGCCCCAGATTTCAGGGTGAAGGTGGAACTCCATCTGAGGAGGTGCGGGGCACATCCACACCTGCCAGGCACCAGGTGTGTCCTGTATCCACCACACCGTGGGAGGCAGACACCTGGGCCTCCCCTGGGCACAGCAATTTAGCAGAAAAGAAGAACAGGGATTTACTGCATCTGGGCTTCTGCAGAAAGGTGCAGATGGACTGAAAAGCCCAAACAGCGCTCCCTTCTACCCAGCTACAGGTTTCTGCACACTTTGGGCACTTATCCCAGCTGTAAGGGCAGCGTTCTGTTCACCTCTGCACTGTGAGGGAGATGGCGGTGGGGCTTACAGTCCCTCCATGCTGTGTTACTATGAATTAAAGTAATCTTCAATTAGTACACGTGCATTTAAATGACTTATTTACAACAATTGATAAAGTTTTGTGCCATAGCTTTGCTGTGTCACTTAAAAAGTTTCAAGGCCTCAGATGACAACTAAGCTCCTGTTGGAACTTGGCTTCTTTGCCATCTGCTCTTTCAGGGCCTATTTCAACAGAGAATGAGGTAAGCTTCGCAACTCCCAGCTCTGTGATTTTTCCGAACAAAAATGGCTGCTTCTCCGTTGCCGGGAAGCCAGAGGAGCCCTTATGCTCTCGCTGCCAACTCGGGAGGGAAGGAGATAAACAGCAGGCGCGGAAACTGGATCTCATCCTCCAGGAGCTAATGAAACAGAAAGGAGCTGCTAGCTGAGGCGCCGCCACTGGGAGGTGGAGGGAGGGCCTCGGTCACAGCCACGGCCCACGCCTGCAGCCAGGGCTTCGGAGAGCACCCGACACCTGGCTGGAAGCTCATCGCTGTGCGTGTCTCTGCCAAGGTCACAGCCGAGCAGACTGGAACACCGGGCTTGGGCAGGTCCATCCTTGGAGGCTGTTCTCCTTTGCCAGTGCTGCCATAATCACACGCGGCTGATTTAGACAGCAGAATGTTTTCTCTTACTATTCTGGAGGCTGGGAATCTGAGCCAAAGGGGTCAGCATGGTTTATTCCAAGGCTCCTTGTGTTGGGCTGCAGATATACTCTTTGTGTCTCCTTGTGGCTTCCCTTCTGTGTGTGTCTGTGTTAAAATCTCTACTTTTAATGACACCAGTCAGACTGGATTAGGGCCCACTTTAAAGAGTTCATTTTAACTTAATTACCACTTTAAAGGCCTTTATCCAGATACAGTTATATTTTGAAGTACTGAGGGGCAGGATTTCAACACACATGAATATTTCAGTCCAATGAGGGCTACAAGAAAGGCCTACTCTCCACACAGCATGATTTCCACTCTTCCTGTGAATGTCTCACCTTGGTGTCTCTCGGGGCATTATCGGGAATCCAAACAGCAATTTGATGCCAGTGGAGCAGAGAACCAAAAAGACAATATCAAATTCAGCTCCACAATCTCGGAAGGATCAGATTTCTCACTCTCTAATGCCCGCTCCAGGGCCTTTTTCACCACAGACCCTGGGACTGATAGGGCTTCATTACATTTAACTTTAGGAATTTTTTTTTTTTTTTGAGACAGGGTCTCACTTTGTAGTTCAAGCTGGCCCTGAGCTTACTATGTAGCCCAGGCAAGCCTCAGAATTCAGCAATCCTCCTGCCTCTGCCTCCTGAGTACTGGGATTACAAACATGAGCCACCACACCAGCACTGTGGTATGTGGTACTTTGCTGGTGGGCCTGAGTCACCACATCTGGTATTATTGTATGTAGTAACCGGGATCAACCAGGAACCTTGCATTTGAAGGCAGGTGCCGTAATCGCTGAGCTAAATCCCCAGCCCTTTAGGAAATATTTTAAGCACTACTGTCCTGGTCAAGGCAGTCACGGCAGTCACGGATCTGTCCCCCTCATGAAGGGAAACATGACCCAGGCTTTTCTCTGATCCACATGTTTGATATGACTCTCGCGACTGCCCTCCTGCTCAGCTGATTGTCTCAGAGACACTTATTTGACCAAAGGAGCCAACCCACTCCTGCTCCCGTTCTAATATGAACAGGAAATGTGGAGAGAAGCTGCCCATTTGTAGTGACAACAGAGAGAAGACCCAGGAACAAGAATCGCTAAGTCACACCAGAGCGTGGATTCATTCTGACCTTAATGGTCCATGGCTCTTGAGTTGCCACAGAAATGCCTTCCACACTTAGTCACCCCAGGGGAGCACCCACACTAAAGTTTAAATTCTGGGGTTTTCAGAGATTACACAGGAATCCAGATCATAAAAGCTTTAGTTTGAAGCACTCCAGATGTGCATTTACCTTTAGGAATGGAAACAAAGATATCTCTAGGGCAGTGCTGTTCAGGATAAATAGAATGCAATTCCATCAATAATTTTTAACTTTCTAGTAGACTCATTTAAAAATGTAAAATATGCGGTGGAATTAATTTTGGTAAGGAATTATGTTTAACCCGATATCTAAAATACATCATTTTAAAAGGTGATCAGTGAAAACTTATTTAAGCAGAAATATAAAAGTCTGCCTTGTACCCCTAGTAGATATTTCCAACCACAAGAAAGAACAGAATGATTTGAGCCCTGGCAAAAATGGCCCAGTGACTTAGTCTCACACTGACATGTCCAGCTCAGGTAGTGGCCATAGCGCAGCCCTGAGAACTCATACAGATGTCCACCCCTGTGCCGAACAGCATCACAGGGCATCTTTTATAGTGTATTTTATTAGTACATACTGATTGCATTCATTGTGGAGAATAGTTGCATGTACATACATCTTATTTTTCTTTATTCTCATTCCCCTCTTTTCCTTCCCCTCTCCTTTTATCTCAAGATCCCCTTCCCACTTACCAAATGTCTACTCCCCATTTCCTATTGTCTGTCTTTTCTTTCAGTGTTTTTTTTTTGGGGGGGGGGGGTAGTGTCTTGCTTTGTAGTTCAGGCTGGCCCTGAGCTCACTGTGTAGCCCAGGCAAGCCTTGAACTCAGCAATCCTCCTGCCTCCCAAATGCTGGGATTACAGGTATGAGCCACTACACCTGGCTCTTTCACTCTTTATTCATACTTTGGTGAACAACCTTGTAAATGAAAACTACAGTACACAGAGTAAGGAGCTCAAGTAGGACATCAGACAATAGGAAGATATTCCCTGTCGCTGAATAGATGGAACCAATGTTCCTTTATATTTGTTTCTCTTGCCTGATTGCTCTGGCTAAAGTCACAATGTATGATCCTATGAATTATTTGCTGCATTCTGTTTGCCTCTGTATTATTGAGGATTTTTGCATCTATGTTCATTGAAGAGAATGGCCCATAGTTTCCCTTTCTAGTTAGGCCCTTGACTGATTTAGGTATCAGTGTAACCCTACATTCTAGCATTGAGTTTGGCTGTACTCCCTCCCTTTCAGTTTCATGAAAGAGTTTGAGAAATATTGACCTGAGCTCTTCCCTGAAGCAGTGACTCTGTCAGACCCCAAATCTTTCCTAGCTGATAGATTTTTCATTACTGTTTCAATTTCATTGCCTGTTAACTGTTCAGAATTTTTACATCTTTTTGGTTGAGTTTTTGTACTTACATGTGTCTAAGAATCTACCCAGTTTTTCTAGGCTCTCCCATTTGTTGGCATGCAAATTTTCATAGGATTTCAGTAATATCTGCTGTGATGTTACTCATGTTTTCTGTTCCTAATCACATTGATATGGTGTTTTCTTTCCTTCTTTTGATAACATTAGTGGAGGGTTTGTATATTTTGTTTATTCTTTTAAAGAACCACCTCTTCAATACATTGATTTTTTTTTGTACTACTTTTTTCCCCTCAATTTCACTAATTGTTCTGATGTTTATTATTTCCTTCCCTGTAATAAGTTTGGATTTAGACTGGTATGTTTTTCTAGTAACTTGAGGTGTATCATTGGGTTATTTATTTAATCCTTCTCTGTTCACAGCAAAATCTTCCCTCTTACAACTAAAAATATGTGCCTGTATGTTCTCATATGTTGTACTGGCATCACTGTATCTTGGAATTACTTATTTTTTTATTATTTTTTCTCTGACATGCTGATTATTTTTAGGAGTATTATTTAATATCCTAGGTTTTGCAAAACTCTCTTGCTATTCATTTCTAGTTTCACTGCACAATGATCTGATATCCTGGATGTAATGGACACTATTCATTTAAGCAAGCTTCATGGGATACTGTGTGGTCCATTTTGGAAAAAGCTTCATGTTCTGCTTAGAAAAACATGTTCCTCTGTTGTGGTAGGCTAGAGCACTCTGTAAAATATCTATTCAGTCCATTTCTTTGAAGATATAGTTAAGCTCATATTACCTTGTTGATTTTTTTGTCTAGTTGATCATCCTATGAACTGTGTAAACAGATTTTTTATTCATCTGTGCTGTCCTCTTATTTTTCTGTAATTCCTATTAGTCTTAGGTTAATCTTAAGTAGATCAAATCTAGATGTTGGATCAATTTTTCTTGCTCTCTTATTGTTTTTAAAGTATCTCTGAATCCATGATCTTATATGTTTTATTAATCTTCTATATCTGATACTCTCTCCTCACATGGTTGCTCCTGCTGCTCAAATATTCAGTAGACTTCTTTATCTCTGGAACTTTTTTGTTTCACCTTTTAATAACCCTACTTCTTTGTTGAATCTGTCATTCATATTTTGAATGGCTCTAGTTAGCTCTTCTAATTTTTTATGTCTTTTCTTTAAATGCAATGATGAGTTTGTTTACTAATCCCACTATCTTCTATCATCTTTGAGCTCGCCAAGCTTCTTTGCTTACTCTTTAATCATTTCACACAATTCAGCCATGTGAGGCTGGGTTTCCTCTCCAGCAGTGTCCCTTGGATCTACCGCAGAAAAACTGGGAGTTTTCAAAAGCATTTTTATTGCCTTGATTTTTCCATTTGTGTGTGTGTGTGCATGTGCATAGAAATGCACATGCTGAAGAATAAGGTCAAATATAATAAGCAACTATGTTGGTATGATGTTCTTAGTAGATTCTGTTTTCCAGTGATGCGATCTTGGTTTTATTTGCAAGAGGTATTGCCTCCTACTTCAGCCTATTCAGTTCAATGGGGTCGGAGCCAGTCACTGTTTTGTAAGGAGAGAATTCATGTTAAAACATCACCAACAGATCCAACCACTCAACAGTAGTGAACACTATATCTTCTTTCGGGAACCTCACTCTTTTATCAATGCCTCTTATTATACCACTATTTGCATTTTATCTGAGATGTGAAGGATAGAAGGAAGGAAAGTAGAAGGGAAAAAAAAGGGGTAAGTTAATAAGAGAGTGAAATAAGAGAAATGTCCATTGGTGAAAAACAGGCAGGAGTTTAGACTCTCAGAATTATTTCTGTAGCTGGTGTAAAGTAGTGTTGAGGGATTTGAGAATATTTTGGGGGGTGAGAGGAGAGATTCCATGATGGAAGTGCAATTAGAAATTGAAGGAACCCATTAATGTATTTATAGTTGGTTTTGTTTGGAACCTCTAACACAATTTTTTTTTAACAATAACCTGATGTGACCTTGAATGGTATTATTTAAGTTAAAACACTGGCTAATTCCCTTTTGCACATATACAGGCCTCCATGTGAAATGTGGAAAGGAGGAAAGGGTAGGCAAGGAAATAAGAAAATTGGGAAGAGAGAAGAAAAAAGGATAGAGAAAAAGAAAGTCAAAAATAGAAGACAGACCAAACAAGATGACAGGAAAAAAGGAGAACTCTTGAAAAATAAAGTAAAAAATTTACAAAGCACGAATAAAACAGCAAGAATCAAGGAAAAAAGAAAAACCAAAACAAGCATCCAAGGAAACAAACTAACAAAGCCTTTATGTGGCTGCATAGCACCACATGATTCCCTTCACAGTGGAGGAACTCCGGTTGCAAGCCCCTCCAGCTTCCTCCCTGTCTGTCTTCCTACCAGCTATCTGTCTGGAAGGGGTGAAGGCTACAAGCTCTCCAGACTCACTTCTCGGCTGCACATTGTGCTTTGGGCATGGCCAACTGTAGCCTTCTGTTACACTCCCAAGATCTGATTGCTCAATCAATTTGGGAAGAAGTACTCACAGTGCAGTTTGCCTGACACCCAGTTCTCCATTGACTTCCACCAGGAACCTCACACCCCTGGTCCCTTCACTGCCAGACAAGTCCCATGGTCATCTCTCGTCTGCCCTCCACAGGCTTTCCTTGCCTGCTGTGTCACCAGAAGTCCTCTGACACAGGGACTACTCGCCATCCCTTCTTCTCTGAGTCCTCTATCAGGTCCCAACACACCTATGGAACGTGGTGCAGGCCCCAGGCTCAGGGAAGGGCCTCTTTGACAGCCAAAGGGGGGGGTTATGGGAAATCCCTCATGCTGTTTCAGGCAATCCCTGTGTTTGGGGAAACAGTGGGGGAGCATCTTCTGTGTCCTGGGCCCAGAGTCAACCTCACTGTCGGAGTTTCTAGGCATCAATCCACAGCCCCACCCTGTGGGTCAGTGTTGAGCTGCTCTCGCCTTAGGGCAAGAGGCCTCCCTAGTCCTCCACAGTCCTTTGCCCAGAAGCCCTCTGGCAGGGTGCCAGTCTCCTGCCCTCCTCTCACAGGCCTCCCCACTCGCTGTACTGAGAGTTTCACTTTCTGATCTGCATACGTGGTGCAGCAACAGGTCTCCCACCCCAGCAAGGGGGTGCACTGTGCACATGGAGCACCCTGGATGTCTTGCAAGCATAGCACTCCCATTGTATGTGGGAAGAACGGGCAACTGGATTTTTCTGATGCCAGGCAAGCCCTGCCACTCTCTACAGTCCTGCTGCTCATAAGTGCAGCTTGTTTCCAGAGCAGTACTGTTTCCAAAACCTGCTTTCATGCTCTTGTTGTATCGCACCATTCTCTTGATTCCTCCAAAGCCTGGTTTGCATGCATCGTGCTTGCCACAGCTGTCCTCCCAGAGGGGAGGCTCAGGGATCGTGAGTCTATCCTATTAGTCAAGTCCAGCAGCAGACTTGCTTCCCAGCTGGATCCTTCCGAGATGGCAGGGATGGCAGGCCTGGGAAGAGGAGCCTGCCATAAGCAGGAGTGGCCCCATTTCCCCTCACAAATCCCCAGACACTGGATTTGGGCCTAGAAAGTTCCTCTCTTCATTTTCCCTCATCAGACTTGTCTTTCAGTCCTACCTCAGGGCACTGGCTTTTCTCAAGCCCGAATTAGAGACTGTCACCCTTGGTCTCTCTTGCTCTCTCTCTCTCTCTTTCTCTCTTTCTCTCTCTCTCTCTCTCACACACACACACACACACATCGTGGCCATGGTCTCTCTCCTTCTCTTGTTTAACTGTTAGGACAGCTGTCTAAGGCCTAAGGCCAGTAACGTGACTTGCTGGAGGCCACTCGTCTGTACACAAGACTCTAATTCCAAATTCAGTGCTTTACAGGGCATTCCAAGGTGTTAGGTTTAAATATAGTCAGTGTAGAAAAGAAAATCTAAGGTAGTGGGGGAAGAAGTTGTTGTTTTAGCAGATGGCTCAGGTCCAGACTCAAGGGCCTGGCATACGGAAGGAAGCCCATGTGGCTGAGCAATGGACCTTGTATCCCTCTGGCTCCATTGCTTTCTGTCTCCTGGAAAGCAGGGCTGGCTGCTGTCCTCACCTCACCGACCAGGATGCCGAATGGGAAGTAAAAGCCCCTCCTCCTCGGTGGGTGGAGTAAAATGAGAAACATGCTTGTTAAGCAATTAGAGCTTTATTTATGCACCCTGGTTTGCCCTTCCCCTGCCCTACTATCTCCGGGGACCTTCATTTTATCCACCTTATCTCTGAAGATTCCTTGACTCAGACCCAGGCTGGGCCTCCTGATCTGGAAGATTCACCTGTGTGGGTTGGAGTTTAATTACACTCGTCAGGCAAGGGATTTGAGAAGCTTTAATTTAAGGCTGGTGTCGAATGCTTTCAAATTATTTTAAATTTTCTGAGGCGCCCAGGTGCAACACGCATCTTTTATAAATTACAGAGCAAGTGCTGTGGAGGTTGGGGACACAGGAGGGCCAAGGATTGGAATGGAGCCCCAAAGGATGAAACATATTTCAAACAACGAGGAAGACTCAGCGCACACCTATCATTATTGTTAATGGAGCTGGGGTGCTGGGCTTGCTCTAGAGACCCAGCGCAATGCAAATTTGGCTTTTGGAATTCAGTTCCTCACTGCTCCCTGCCCACTCCACAGCACTGAGCCCTGGTGAAATGTGTGTCAAGTTCTTCAAAACAATTATTAGTGCTGGAGGAAAAATGATCAGTGAAACGCTCTGAATTTAACACCTCCTTAGAGCCAGAAATAGAAATGGAAATGAATTCTAGAAATGTTTGCATTCTGTTTAATATGAATCCACACACATCTTGGGAGCTATGTGGAAAAAAAGGAGAAAGGATTATAACAGATAATAAAGAATTTAGAAAGAAGTTTGCAAGTTTCCATAGAGTCTCGGGTTGATACTCATACCCCATTTCCTGGCCATGCTTGAGCAGCACGGCCTTGGATGGGCGATGTTGCAGGGGATGCTTCCATGAGTCTGACCAAGAACTTACATAGAATCTAAATAATGATGCAAGACACCAGTAAGAGAGACTAGAAGTCTCATCATGTGTGAATAAAATCTTCAAATGGACATAGAAGCATAGTGTCAATTGGAATCATTACAACTTCAGAAACAGTGAATTTCATTCCCAGGACTACAGTGGTTCTGATCTTCTTGGTTCCTGGACAGAAATGATTTGGGGAAAGACACAAACACCAGATGAAAGATGACTTCGGCAAGAACATTCTATTTACAGAACCTGATAGGGGCCACAGGCGTGGACTAGGATGTTAAAATAAGACTTATTCTATCTCAGTTTTGGCTGAAGCTCCTGGAAGAGAGGACTATCAATGAAATTAAGGAGCCAACAGAACGCCAAGCCAACACAAAGCACTAGATATCTTCTGTAGTCTATTGTGAGGATTTGCCTCCTGGCCATAACTTACCCACAGGATACAAAATGGTTGGGTTAGAGAGGCTGCCAGACTTTCTTTGGAGAACATTGAGCCTGTGTCCCTAGGCCTGTCTACCCTGGCTTGAGAGGAAGAGATGACTTCCTCTTTTTAATCTGGCTGAAAAGGGCTTCAAAATAAATACTTGGAGGATTTGCCCTGTGTTGCCTGGAGAATGTGAGATCAGACTCACCTGAAATCTACAGGTGAGAGCTGGCAAAGTTGAAAGAGTCTGCCCAGGGCTAACTACACTTCTGAAATGGCAATTTCCCAAGGATTCAATGTGGAACCTCAGGAAGGCCCTAGCCTGGGGAGATCTAAGACCCAATGCATATGGACTATCTGGAGGGAAAGTGAGACCCACAGGGCCAGGGCACTGCCACATGCATGGAGCTGGAGGATAAGGGTGAGGCCACTTTTGTTAGATTTTTTCCCAAATTGAGAACATACTTCCCAGAGGCCAACCAGTAAAGCGGTGCCTGCTGGGAAATTGTCTAACCAGGGTAACACAGGCCAATGCCAGTCGTGTGTGGTGTTTCTAATCCCTCACGTCTCCTCCTTCCACCTTTCCCAAGACCTGCAGAAGCACCCTGGTGCAGTAAAGTAGAGGATAAGACAGGGCTGGGAAACGATGGGGAGGACAAAATCGTTCTTTCTGCACTTCTGCTCAGGCCCACCCTGGGAGAACAGAGAATAGTCTATTTCCACATTAAATTTGAAGTTGTAATTATAATTTCAGCTGGGTATTCAGGCTGGGTATTCAGGCTGGATATTCAAGCTGGGTATTCAGCTGGTATTTAAATGAAGCTATTTTTACAACAGGGAACATTAATGGAAGATGCATGGGATTTACCTGCACGTCCACTCTACAGGTGGTGCTAAATGGTCCTGGTGAGAAAGAATAAAATATTTTTCTGCCTACACTCCACCAAGGTCTCTGATGTGCCAGGTACACGTGCACTACACTGTGTTAGCAGTGATTGGGTTGCTGCTTTTTGGGACAGGTGTGATGTGGTAAGAGCAACTGGTCCATTTATCAATCCACATAAACATCAAGATGCCCAATGACAACAAGGCTGCTGCCTTCTGGATGTAGAGCTTAGAAAGGTCTGGAGATGTGCTCCCTCTTTCCAGGCTCTGAAGATTGGTGCCCAGGAGTAAATAAACTCCCCAAAGTGCCTCATTGCCCCAGAAAGAGCATTTGAATCTAAAAACTCTCTGATAAAAGGACTTGTTTATTTTTTATCAATTATGTACTAAAGCTAAAGAGCATAAGGCATTTTGCTAAGCTCACCATCCTATTTGTTTGTTTTTGGTACTGAGGACCTCGCACTTGCCCTCAGGAACCACTGAGCTACTTCCCTGAGCCAAAATCACAGTTCTTTTGATGGCAAATGATAAGAACCAAGGCAGAAACAGGAAAGGCATGAGGGAGACAGAAGAAAATTTCAGAGGAAAGGGAACACTTATTAACTCTTGTATCTGAAAAGCCAGTGCTTCCTGCAGGAGTGGCTACAGCTAGGTGCTCTGGTCATGTTGTCCTAGATGGATCTGTCTCCATCCCTGAGCAATGCGTGAGGTGGCACAAGGGATGCTCAGAAGCTCCAGGCTGACCGTGCGTCAGCTGGGCAGCTGCAGGGAAGACAGATCCTTTTCTCAGCAGGGCCAGTAAAAGTGGGGGTGAACCATAGTAGCTTAGTTTAGCTAGAACTGTCCAAGGTGGACTTAATTACCATTCCTCTTAATTGCTCAGGTCTAGAAAGAGACCGACCTCAGGAAAAACACAGAGTATGAGCGAGAAAGAACATCTTCTTGAAGACAGGGCCCTGGGTCATGGGCAGACATGTTTTGTACCTAGACCAAGGATTTGTACAGACCCAAAGTAATGTTACTGAAGTGTTTTTCTTCTTAAAACGTGGTGTTTAAGTTAGTACATTTGGGGTTAAGCCATAAGCTTGCCTGGCAGATCTAGGTAAAGGACCTGAATAAACACATGTCAACAACATCACTTTATATGCAAGGCAGCAGCAAATGGAGCCATCTGCCTTGTTTTATTTGTATTACTCAAGAAAATCATTCGTGCCCTAATTTACTGTGACACCAGAGAAAGCACTAATTTGATAAACTCCTAATTCAGGGTCACAAAGTGCTGCTGCTCTCATGTGAGTGAGACAAAATGTAGAGTGAGTTGGCAACAGAGTCAAATGTGTTCTTCTACACTCTGGAGTTGTCAACCTATCACAATTAATTCCGAAAGTACAGAGAGCTTAATGTGGCTCACGGAAGTGACAGTTGCTAATTTGTCATGCAAGAAATCAAAAGCATAAACAGAATGAATAATGTGAAGTTGGAATAGTCTTATTTTGTTTATTTACTTGTATATAAGAAAAGGAAACTTTGAGTCCCCAAAGAAATAACAACTACATTTCAAAAATCTGTATCAGTTACTCATGACTAAAGAGTTAGATCACCCTGGGGTTGGAAGTTCATAAATTAACCATCCAACAGTGTGAAATGCAGAAATACTGAGGGGAGGAAGGGGGCTAAGACTCGGAGTGGGGTTTCTGCAGTCTCTCCATTTCCTGACTTGTGGATGTACAACTCAGGACTGGAATCCATGCCCTCACTGTGCAGCCTGGAGTAGGGACTGAGGGCCTGCATGCCAGAGAGCCTTCAAGGCCCCGAAGGAAGCCACACAGAAAGTCTGTTTGAGAATGTATGTAACCAGTGCATGTAATTTTCAACAGAGTTTTGCATAAATCAGTGAGTGCATGTTTCCTGAGAGCGATGGGCTGCCCCTGACTTTCCCAGTGAGAAGCCCAGGCCTTGGACAGTAAGCGACTTGCACACTGTCGCTGGTCTAAGGACAGGGCTGGGACTGGATTTGAGTCTGTCACTTAGCAGCCCGTGTAGGTGCTGGCCCCAGGCCATGCACGCAAGGAAGGCTTCTTTAAAGTCTAATAAGCTTCCTTCTCTCCATCGTCGTCCACCCATCCATCCACCCTTCCGTCAAGCTGCCTAGAATGCTCACATGTGCCAGCCTGTGCAAATGGGAGTTGTCGCTCACATCCCGGAGTACAGAGCATTAGGGAAGCAGATGCTGTGCGGTCACCTGGTGAGGGATGAGTATCACAGAGACACACAACGAGACCCATGACCCTGTCTCTGGGTCTGCTTTTGGGGAACACTATCTCTCCAGGTGTCATATAAAAGGGTGTCACAGCCAATGTGAGGCAGCAGCTGGAAGGATGAGCTGCCTGGGTGCCTTGCACAGAAGGAAGGCTTTGTGCAAACTCACTGTGGAGACTCCAACTCAGGCAGAGCAAGCTTTCAGATGGATTTCCTATCATTTATCTTCTTATCAAAAGGTTTAATCACTTTCTGCACTCCCCAGACTTCAGGGGAAGAATGGGTTTATTCTCCCCTTACCGATACAATGCATAATAGAAACAGTTCAGAGATGATCTGGCCTTTTAAAATGAATGTTTTTATTGATTCAACATCATTAAAACCATAGCTAAAGACATGTCTTTAAACATGTTTAAAGAAGGAAAGTCAATCTCTGTCACCACATGCTGCCTGCTGGTCACTGTGTGTATAACATGATGGAATTCATGTGAAAATCAGTTGTCCTCTTGCTTCCCCCAAAAGCTGAATATACTTTGACACATACTGCACCTGTGACTTTTGGAGAAGAAACAACCTCTGTCATCATTTTCAGCTTCTTATCCCACATGAAAAAGTACTTAGAAACTGAAAACTGTGTGGTGTTTTTTGAACAATTTGGTCGAGTAAGTCTTTCTCTGGAAATAGTATTTCTCAAGGGCAAGGTCTATATCATCTACCTTGATGCCACAATTGGCTAACCTCTTTAAACAAAGCTTCTTTATGTGAGGTCAGTCATATTAAATAACAAAAAGTAGCCTGAAATCTGAGACATCCTGAGAGGCTTTGGTTGCTAGTCCCTGTTGGGCAAGCACTGCACAGAATGGTCAAAATTGATTCTAGCTTCCTAGGACTCCTTCTTTTCTGTTCTATTTCCCAGGTCAGAGTCAGAGGGTATAGTTTTTGCAGCCACCAATCACCTGACCCTGAAAAGGGATTTTTCACTGATATGTTGCTTAGGTTGCAGAAAAGCTTTTCTTTCACTGTGCAGTCAGGGTGGATTTAAAAGCTTGCAAGGGTTACAGGGAAGCAGACCAGGCTTTCAGTGTGGCCTTTAGCCTGCTGCTTGGTGAGTCCATGGACAAGGGACCTGCAGCCCTGATACTTGTTAGGAAGGTAGATGCTGAGGCCCACAAGCAGGACCTAGTCAGGACCCACACAGCCCCAAGGCCCTGTGGTAGTGCTGGTGCAGCTAATCTGACTCTGCATTTTAAGAATCACGACCTGGGCCAGAGATTTAGCTCAGTGGTTCTGGCACCTGCCTCACAAGTGCAAGGTCCTGAGTTTAATCCCCAGTAACCACATACAATGCTGGGTGTGATGACTCACGCCCACCAGCAATCAATACCATATACCACAGTGCCGGGCATGGTGGCTCACGCCTATAATCCCAGCACTCGGGAGGCAGAGGCAGGAGGATTGCTGAGTTCCAGGCTTGCCTGGGCTACATAGTGAGCTCAGGGCCAGCCTGAACTACAAAGCGAGACCCTGTCTCAAAAAAAAAAAAAAAAAAAAAAAGGAAGGAAATTTACATGTCTGGAGTGTCTCTCCAGAGTGTTTTCCATGGGGTAGAAGAGGCAGCTGACTCATTTTCATTCCCTTGATTTCAGAAGAGACCAGAAAACAAGGCAGGGTGCTGGGGTACAGAACTTCTTTCTTTGCCACCAGCCATGTGCCACCTCCAGCTTACTTTGTGGTCCTTCCACTCTTTCCACTGACCTAAAGATTTCTGGTGGAAATGGTTAGGTTATAGGAGCCCATTAGTTATCAAAGCAGAGCCACCTTCATAAAAGTCTCATTTTTACAAGTCTGAAGCCATGTTCCATAAAATAGTACTGAAAAAGCCTCATGACATTCACAAAATTGGAATTAGTATGATTTCTCCAAAATTTGAAAAAAATCCATCAAGAACTGCATAATTCTGGCCCACTACAGTAGTACACAGCTGTAATCCCAGCACTGAAGGAGGCTGAGGTAAGAGTATCAGAAGTTTATCTCTTGTCTTGATAACCTAGCAAGACCCTATGTCCAAAACAATTAAAAAAAAAGAAATTGGGGGACATAACTCAGTGTGAAGTCACTGGGTTCAATTTCTAGCACCAAAACAATTTCGAAAGCAAAAATTGCATAATGTCCTCACTTTGGGACTAGTAGAGGTTCCTGAAAAGTTTACTTTCACATTTCCCACGCAGAGCCTCAGAGATGCCTGCCATCCTTCCTCAGGATCTGTAGTCTACACCTCTATTTACTCTACATTTCTTGGAGATGTGAATAGTGTCTTGGTAACTACTTTGATGATGTTTTAATCTCTGCTGATATAATTTATTATCTTTAAGAGCCTACAGAGCAGCACTGTCTAAGAGATCCCGAGTGGAGGTGCTCATGCAAAGGCTAATGAAAAGTGCTCCCAAACAGAAAACTCTTCAAGGGAAGTACACATGGTGAAATGCCAGAACACCCCATCTGCATTCTCTGAAGTACTGTTAGTGTAAGGAAAAGCTCTGCAAAATATTAAAGATAATGCTAAGAAAATAAAAAGCAGCTTTAAAGCAAAAAGACAACAGAGTAATTACAGATTTATGTCCTCCTGGAATGCATCTGACTTTACATTTATTGCTATGGAAAAATTTGTCTTGAATTATGCAATGTCTTCAGAAAAGCATCCATTGCATAAAATGTGAGCACGCTGTCTTTGAGAATATTTTATTTTTCAGCTTACAGAAGCCAGAAATGTATCCTGATATGTCCAACATGATTTCTCTCTTCTGGGGAAGGTCTCAGTCTCCCTTTGTCCTTCCTAAGGCCCCACGTATCATGTTGCATGCATGATAATTCTGTTCCTAGCAACAAGAGCAATGGCTTTTAACTTGTTCTCCCCGCTCCCCAGGCTGATGCTTTGGCACTTACCAGAATCTTGCCTGCTCTGTTCTCTGGGTATTTTACTTCTTGGTATCTCGGTTTCCCATCTGTGCAAAGAAATTTACCCTCTGCACAATAGGATTTAGAAGCTATGTAAAGGATACCAGGCACAGAGTCAGAGTATGGTTCAAAGCTGAGGAGGGACAGGGGTTACAGACACATCTCCAAAAGTCCATCCACACTCCCAAGCCCATTCTTAAGCCAAGGATCGGGGCATCCCCATTGTGGAAAACAACCATCATATTCTCTTTCTTCTGTAAACCAATGGCCGGACTTCCCTAAGCCACAAGCATGTGAGCCCTGGGTGTTTAGAAGTAATGATGGGGTGTGACATTGAGTGGGTCAGTTTGAGGAATTTGGTTAAGAGAAGCTTAGTTAAATTGGTTCAGCAATTCCACACTGTAGAGCATGGGAGATCTACTCTGGGGCAGCTTATCACCCGGATGTTATAAAGGGAAGATATGGAAGGTCACCAGACAGCTGCTTCTGTTCTTTTGGAGGTTCTCCCATCTTCATCTTCGATGTCATCTCCTGGATTCCAGCACAGACTCTTCAGCCTCTAGTGCAGATCCTTCAGCCTCTGGCATAGATTCTTCTGCCTCCCATTGCAGATCTATCAGATGCCTGATATGGACTCACATGGGACACTTTGGTGAGCACCAGACCTTCGACCAAGTCCTTCAGTCTCCAGTGTGCAGACAGACCCTCCAGACTCTTCCTACTCCAACTCTGTGGGTGCCTAGTGTAAGCCAACCTTATAAATTCTTATATATTTGTATACCTTGTGTTACATCCATTTCTCTAGTAAAGGCTGATGGATAGAGATTTTGGTATTAGGTATGGAGTCAGAAAGCCTTCCACTCAGATTTCAGAAGGCCTATGAGGCCAGGCAGTTTGTCCCTGAGAGGGAAAGGGAGGAGTGAAGCCACTCAAGCCCTTTGGAAGTTACAAATTGCCACAGATTGTTGCAGATGCTGGAAGTGCAATTGTGGGATGCAATATTTACCCTGATAAATTTTAGACTTTGTTTGGTCCCAATTCTTTGTATCCTCTGTTTGTAACTTTTGGAATGGAAATGTTTGTCCCACTGAATGTTGAAAGTGTTTAACTTTCTTTTCATTTGTATAGGGGCTCATAGCTAAGAATTTACCTTAAATCTTACCTTAAATCTCAGAGGAGACTTTGGACTTGGGCTTTTCAACAATGCAACATTTCAACCTGTTAGAACTTTGGCAACTCTTGAAGTTGGGCAAAATGCTTTTTTGCATAAAGGGATATGCATCATGAGTCTTTGGGGTACATGGTTGGAATGGCATAGCTTGTGTTTAGATGTCTACCCCCAAAGCCTCATGTGGATGAAATAGGGCTTTCTTTTTTAGAGATGGCTGAATTAAGACTGTGAGATGCTGTAATTAAGGGCATGTGATGGCACCAAACCACTACACGTGAATAACTGGCTTGGTACCACCCTAATTCCCATAGTCTGGATGAGATAAAAGGGGCAAAAAGACGCTGTTAAGGTCTCTTATTGCTTTTACTGTCTTCCACCACCATGAACTGCTGCTTTCTGCCATATACAACCCTACCCTGGAGCCAGCCAAACAGGGACTGAAACATCTGTAAACTGTGAGCTAAATAAATCTTACCCCTTCAACTTTGAATGACAGGTATTTTGTCTCAGCCATGAGGGAAAAGTAACTAAGACATGGGGGACTTCTGGGAAAATGACAGAGTGATAAACAGCAGCAAACCAGCCTCTCTGAGATGTGGAATCCAGACACTGGATTAAAACAACTTGAGAATGAGAAAAAGAGACGGTGGCTCCCTGGGACCCAGGAAGGATCCAAATCGAGAGCTGGCACTCACAGGCAAAGTAAAGAAACAACCCTCAAAGCAGAATAAAGAAGTGGGAAACTGTACTTTCTCCATGACTCATAGCTCAGAGTGTGAAAGAGCAGAGGCCTGATTCTACAAAGTCACAGTGAGGGTGGGTAACTCCAGAATCCCCATGGAGAAACATACCAGTGCAACAGAGCAGTGGATGGGGTAAGCCACACAGCTGTTGAGTAACCCTAGTCCATACATCCCCTGGAGAAAGTGGTTGGCCAGGTACTATTTTAGAGAGGGGCCAACTGAACCTGGGACTCAGAGCACCTCTGGGTTGTCTTCATCTCAGGGCTCCCAGTGACTGGAGCACAACAGGAAACAACCATGGACAAGAAGTACCACGGTCAGGCTACCAAGAGATACCCAGAGTGTTGTAGGCTGAACAATTCAGACTCTAATCCCACAATCAGAGGCCAGGATCAGCCTGAACTTCTGTGGAATGGAAAGTGCTGGAATAAGTACTCCACCTTATTTCTACTGCAGTCTTCCTGAGATTATCCAGTATGGATCCAGGCTCTGTCTCCTTTGTCTACCAGTGACATCAGAAACACACCCTAGCCAGGCGTGGTGGCTCACGCCTGTAATCCCAGCACTCGGGAGGCAGAGACAGGAGGATTGCTGAGTTCGAGGCTTGCCTGGGCTACATAGTGAGCTCAGGGCCAGCCTGAACTACAAGTGAGACCCTGTCTCAAAACAAAAAAAACAAAAAAAAAGAAACACACCCTGTATTGGATACCACTACAAAACTGTAGATCTCAGAAGGTAAACAGAGGCTTGAAATTACAGAGAAATGTCTTTTTTGTCTTTGCTCTTTTTTTTTAATTTGTTGTTTTTGCTTTTTCATGATTGTAATTTTTTTTTTGCTAAGTTTTTTGTTTTGTTTTTCCTTCCCCTCCTGTCTTCTTTCTTTGGTAATCTTCCTTGGGCTTTCAGCTTTGTTCTAATCTTTTTTCTTTCATTTATCTATATTTTTCCTCTTACCCCTTTAAATTTTCTTTCCTGAGGTTTAAATCACTCTTCTGAGGGGACATTTACTGTATATCATTTTCTGATTTGTTTTAGACTACTATATAACTATGAATCTTGTACCTATGGTTGAAGGTGGAAAATTAACAATTTCCACAGTCAGTCATTTTCTAGACTGTACTTGTTTCTATTGTTATTACTGATTCTACCACTTTAGCCAAGGTAAAAATTTTGATCAGTTGTTCTTCCTTATATGCAAATACCATGGTTTCTAGGGGTCATAAGTAATATCATACTCCAGTGCCAAAGAACTGGATGCTAAGCCAAATAAGTAGCAACTTCTCATCCATAACATTTTGAAGAAATGAGTTAATGGAACAGACTCAAAAGTCAAAAGTCAACTACACCTAGAAAATATCTCTTAATCATTCCCTATGGAGTTCTTGATACTAGCAATAAAGCTACCTACCATAAGCAATTTACAAACATCAATAGAGAAAACAAATTTTAAGAAATGAAAAATGAGAAAACACAGAAGATGCAACCCCAGACTTCCAGCTTGACTAAGGTAAATCCAGGGGTAGTGAGGCAGAAGAAATGAAGAGCCACTCAGTGAATTTTCTGAAATGGTAGCAGAAAAAGTAACAAAGAGACGAATAAATCTTTAGAGAAAACAAATCAGAAATAATTTCAAAGATACTACAGAAAGATGACCATAATGAAGAATATGGTTAGTGAATTTAGACTAGATACAGACTTTTTTTTTTTTTTTTTTTGCTTTTTGGAGACAGGGTCTCACTTTGTAGTTCAGGCTGACCCTGAGCTCACTATGGTGCCCAGGCAAGCTGCCGTGAACTCAGCAATCCTCCTGTCTCTGCCTCCCGAGTGCTGGGATTACAGGTGTGAGCCACCACGTCCGACATTGTAGTATGCAGTGTTGATTGTTGGTGGGCGTGTCTCCACTCCCAGCATTATATGTGGTTACCGGGGATTGAACTCAGGTCCTTGCGCTTGCAAGGCAGGCGCCAGAACCACTGAGCTAACCCTCCGGCCTAGATACAGACTTTTAAAAAATAGAGGAGCTTAGGAAAGTGATGGAAACCATGAATGGTGAACACAGGAAAGAACTGGATTGTATGAAACAGATTCAAAAGGATAAAAATATTAGTGAAAGTAAACACACCAGCATCAACCAATGTGAGGACAGAATATCAGATCTACAAGATGAGCTTACAGTTAGTAATCTTTAAATGAAAGACTTCTTAAAAATAGCAATGTAGCTGGGCATAGGGAAACACATATGTAATCCCAGTACTTGGGAGGTGGAGGTGTAAGGACTCCATGAATTCAAGGGCAGCCTCAATTAAATAAAGGGATCCTTTCTCAAAAAGGCCAAAAGCAGGGGACCATGAAAAAATCAATCCATCAGCTCCTAGGTGATGCAAAGAAGAATAACATAAAATTCATTGAAATCAATAAAAACTCGGAAAACTCAAAAGATAGCACAAAGGACATAAAAAAAAAAAACCCTGTTCACAGCAGTAATGCCAGAAAACTTCTCAAACCATAAAGAGAAAGAATTTGACATACAGATAAGTGAGGAATACAGAACTTTAATTACCCATGATCATAAAAAAACAAGGTGTATAATAGTGAAGATTCCAGAAATTTAACACAAGAACAATAAACTAAAAGCTGTTAGAGATAAAAATGAATTGGCTATAAAGAAAAGCCTACCAGAATCACAGCAAACTTCTCAACCAGATTTTTATTATTTTTTTTTTGCATTACCCGGTATTAAACAACTAAACTCTTAAATTAAAGAGAGCTTGGAGTGAAGTATTTTAAGCCTAAGTGAAAACAACCTCCAAGCTAGATTGATGAACCCTTTACAATTATCATTCAAAATTGATGAAGCAGTAAGATATTTCTATTGTAAATAACACTGGAAGAAATTCATGACTTCCCAGTCAACACTCCAGACATTTCTGAAAGATATTCTAGAAAAAGACAATGATGAAAACAATTTAATAAATCAAAACAGAATGAATCCACAAGGCAAGGCAACCAATTAAACAGAGGAAAGGATGGGAACCAAAAGCAGGAAATAATATGACAAAAGTATATATATATATATATATACACACACACACACACACATATATGTATATATATATGTGTGTGTATATATATATATATACACACACACACACACACACATATATGTATATATATATGTGTGTGTGTGTATGTGTGTATATATATATATATATGTTATAACTATCAGTGTAACTAGTCTCAATTCGCCAATCAAAAGAAACAGATGGCAAGGCTAAAGATTTAGCTCAGTGGTTCCAGTGCCTGCCTAGCAAACACAAGGCCCTGAGTTCGATCCCTGATAACTGCATACAATAATACCAGGCATGATTCATGTCCACCAGCAATCAGTACTACATACCACAATGCTGGGTGTGGTGGCTCATGCCTATAATGCCAGCACTTGGGAGGCAGAGGCAAGAGGATTGCTGAGTTCCAAGCTTGCCTGGGCTAGATAATGAGCTCAAGGCCAGCCTGAACTACAAAGTGAGACCCTGTCTAAAGAAATGAAAAGAAACAGATGGCAGAATGGTCCAACAATATGCTGCATACCAGAAACACAGTTCACTCAAAAAGAAATTCATAGCTGGGCATGGTGGTGCATAGGTATAATTCCAGCACTTGGTAAGGTAGGCAAGAACATTACTGAGTTCAAGGCCAGCTTGGGCTACATAGTAAGTTAAAGACCAGCCTGTACTATATAGTGAGATACTACTGTTTCAATAAATTCAAAGAAAAAGGAAGGAAAAAAGAAATTCATAGACCAAAAGTCAAAGGATAGAAAATGATACACCATGAAACAGCTATTCTATTTTCAGAAAAAGTGGATTTAAAGCCAAAACTGATCAGAGATGTCACTACATACTTAAGGGAACATTCCAAGAGGAAGATTCAGTCATTGAAGGATATCACCTTGAAACCATGCTGGGCAAGTTATAAATATTTTGGCTTATGACTACTGATTAAATTGTGAGTCTGTTTTAGGTTTATATTACTTGTTAGATGAGCCTTTGGCTGGCATATGGACACAGAATTTCAATGGTCACAATTGAGATCTCAGTGATCAGTGATATTGTGGCATCTCTAATAGCAAGAAGACATAGCAACTGAGGATTTATGACTCTTGTGCAGCCAGGACAAACATGAGCTAAAGATAACATGGGTTGCTTGTTAATCATGACCTGCCTTTCACAGGATTGCATTATTCCTCTCCTTTTACAAGCCTGGTTCTCATCAATGCCTTGGCCGCTGCTGTTCTCTCCATTTCCCTTTATGGTCCCTGCTAAATTGTATAATCAATAAATAATGAGGATTCTCTAGGCGGGTGGTCTTAACTTGTAGAGCCTATGTGATACTAGGCCTCCAGTAAAAAAAATTCTTCCTCTTCATACCTTTGTCTTCTGTCCTTTGCCATACACACCCTCAATCAGATGGTCAGACAGCCCCTGATAAATCAAATACAACAAATACAGTACAATCAACTATACAAAACACACATTGAGAAATATGAAAAACCAAATAGGTACTAATACATTTGTAATGGTAGATATCAATAGCCTACTGTCACAAATACACAGATCAACTACGCAAAAAGAACAAGAAATGTCAGAGCTAAACCAAACCTTTGAAAAAATGGACTTAGTACTTACCAACAGTGTTTCACTCCACAACAGAATAAACATTATTCTCAGCTGCACATGGGACTTTCTCCAAAGTAGATCATACACTGACCCATAGAACATGCTTAAGTAAATGCACAGATATTGAAATTTCCCATGCATATATTATCAAATCATGGTGCAATAAAACTGGAAATGAGTGGCAAAAGAAAGCACAAAAACTACATAAACACATGGAAAGTAAATAATACCATCCTGAATAACCAAAAATAAAATTCATAGCTGGGCATAGTGGTGCATAGTTGTAATCCCAGCACTTGATAAGCTAGGCAAGAACATTACTGTGAGTTCAAGGCCAGCCTGGACTACATAGCAAGTTAAAGACCAGTCTGTACTACACAGTGAGATACTGTTCCAATAAACTAAAACAAAGGAAGAAATTTCTGTTCTTTAAAATGTAAAAATAAATCATACAGTTTCTATAATTAAATGATAATGCCAAAACAGCATACCAGAACTCATGGATGCAAAGAAAACTGAAAGCTTCACTCTAAAATCAGGAACAAGAATGCCCACTATCACCACTCCTAATCAATACAGTTCCAGAAACATTAGCCAGAGCAATTAGAGAAGAAAGATAAAAGGAGTAAGTATAGGAAAGGAAAAAGTTAAACTATCATTATTTGTAGATGGCATGATACTCTATATAGAAGACCCCCAAAATTATATCAGACTCTCTAAATCTAACTAAATTCAGCAATGTAGCAGGATACAGAGTCAGCACCCCAAAATCATTAGCTTTCTTATACACAAATGGCAAACTCACTGAGAGAGAAATTAAGGAAACTGCATGCTTCACAATAGCATCAAGAAAAATACTTAGGTATCATCCAACAAAGGAAGTAAAAGATCTATCTATTGAAAACTATAGGACTCTGAAAAAGGAAAATAAAACGTTTATCAAAAAATGGAAAGATATTCCTTATTCTTGGATAGATGACCCATATAGTGAAAATGGCCATACTCTCAAAACCGTTACACAGACTTAATTTAATCTCAATCAAAATACCAATAGCATATCTCACAGAATAAGAGAAAATAATCTTAAAATTCATTTGGAACCAGAAGAGATCTAGAATAATCAAAGGAATTCTGGGAAACAATAGTAAGGCAGAAGGCATCACAATCCTCAAACTGAAATTATACTAGAAAGTTGTCATTATAGAAACAGCATAGTACTAGCAAAAAAAAATGCAGAAAGTCTTGGAAACAAATTTGTGGGATCCTTTAAAATCTGCCTTTGGAGGCAGGAAGATGTTGAGAGAGAGGCAGTGAATGACGCTGAGAGAAAGAAAGCTGTGTTTGTCCCCACTCACAGGAAGGCAGAGTAGAGTGGGGAATGGTTTCAGTGATGATTCAGTGCACTCTGGGTGTTGGGCATACATGACAGAGGGACTGTTTCTGGGAGCTGCTTCCTTACCAGTTTAACCTTCATCACTCTGCCTGGTCAGGATTTGCTTTCAGGTACGTCCTTGGGGGTGGGGATAATACCTTAGTTCATTGTGCATCCTCTGGCCTGGGTCCTGACCACACAACTGAGGCTCTAACAAGTGGTTTCTGAATTGAAGTGAAATCCTAAAAGTATTGGCAAAAGTTCAATAAAAAGTAAAACCTCTTTTCTGTGAAATCCAAAAGTACAAGATTCCTATGGAAAACTAGTACTTGGGAATCTCCCACGCAACACTGGTATTGGAGTGCTGCACTCTTCTGGGAGACCTTGTTGTCCTGAACAAAGAACTGGTCAGGAAAGAAGCTGAAGATAGTGAGGTTTTAAGTTTATTAAAGGTATTAGAGACAGGAAAAAGAATATGCTCTGCAGGGAGAGCGCAGGCCAATTAAAGGCAGGGAAGGAAGTATGCTCTACAGAATATGCTGGTGAAAAGGCTCAGAGGAGCCACAAGGTTAATGGCTGCCATCTTTTATAGCTCCCATTCTGATGTCAGATGTAGGCTATCCCATCAAAAACCTGCTTGACCTTGAGCGAGAAGAACTGAAGACACTATTTTCTGATTGGACCAAAATGGGGGTTTGCGTGGACGTGTCCTGGATCTCCATGATTGACAGGGCACACACATTTGTCCAGGTGGCTGGTCTCACCCTAATCTCTTTATCTCAGTATTTCTTAAATTTATTTGATCACAAAATATTTATTTTCATGGTATTTGTCCCTAGACTAGTGTTCTCAGAATATATTTTGGCCATTGGGAGAGGGCTAAAATATACACTATGAAAAAAATTAATAGTGTAAACTATATTTCTATTTTCAATAGAAATATTAAGATACTTGGCAGGACAAAAAAGTATTTCAAAAGACCTGGACAGTATTTCAGAAGCACCATGTACCTATAAATAATTGATACAATATTAATAAATGAATTATTCATTAAAATAGTTTTCCTAGTGATATAGATGAGGAAAGACTAGATCAGCCTAGTTGGCAATATGTATCTGAGAGTAATATGACTACATTGCTTCAAATATATTCACTTTTCAATAATTCACATTAGTTTCACCATTTTATTCTGTACTTTAAAGATTTTAATCTATCCATTTAATTCACTGACTCATTTGAAAATATGTGAAAGATAGTATTCTTGGTATTATGGGACAACAAAGATGAACTGGCAGGAAATTTTTCTGTGAGGAGAGTTCTACGAGAAAAGGTACTCAATCGGGTCGATTAGATCCCACAAACACTGTTCAAAGTAGAACATGTTAAGTGGTCTATGAAAGACACAGACAAGTACCAAGGGCTTCCGAGGGAGGCCAGGGCTTCCAGCATGGGCTGATAGATGACTTTGGGCGTGGTTCCATCTGGGGAGACAGGGCTGGTGGTGAGGAAGGGCGTGCTGAGGAGAGGAGGCCAGGAGACAGAGTCCTCTTATGGCAGCACTGTGGATTGTGTTTGGCCAGCCAAGCATGCTGTCTGCACAGTTGAATGGTCGTGCTGAGCTTTGCGACCTGACTCTGCGGTGACGTGGAGCCATTAAGTGCGCAATCAGAGGGCCCATCGCCTGTGAACGCTTGTGTGGGAGGCAACACTGCCAACTGCAAACCTAGAGAAGGCGATGCTTCCAGGGGGTGCAGTGGAAAATTCTGAGTTAACAGAAAAAAGTTTTCTAAAACTATGAAATCATCAGCTTGGCTCGATCTGCCTCAATATTAGTGTATTACACCAGCCTCTACCTGAGAGGAGCCACGGAGCTTCTGGCAGTGCGTGCACCGTGACCTGCCAAGCGAACGAGAAGGGAAGGTGTCCTTCGGTTCATACTATTTAAAATAGAGCAGGAACAAGATGAATGAGGCTAAGTCATTTCACTGTGAGAACATTGAGAAATGCCCTGGCAAGTTCATATCCACTTCACGCTGGGTCATCATTCATGGTAACTGCCTCAAAAGACGTGTATGAGGAAGGAGAAAATAGACCAACAAGGTACATGGGCTGTCGATAGATTGCTGCCAGTATGATTATAGGAAATGAACACCTACTATGTTTTCTTGTTTAGTTTTCATAGCAATACCGTACTTGATATTCTATCTATATAAATAAAGAGGCTCTGGATAGTCTAAAACATTTACAAGAGGCAATGCTGAAGTCTGGGTGAGGGCCTCCATTTGAACCCAGATCTTTTGAGTACTAACACAGGGCTCTCCTGAAGGTCACACTTTTGCCTGAGGTACCCCAATTCCCTGTCTCCTCATAACCTGGGTTCTTTATCTGCAAAACAAAGAGCAAGTATGTGGGGAGAGTTAGGTACATTCTAAGTCTGCTCGGTTCATTGGGTCATTTGGAGTCTGAAATCTGAATGTATCTTTTAATTCCTAGAAAAGATATTTTTTAACAAGTATATTTTATTCCAGGGCTGGGGAGCAGACTGCAGGAGCTGCAGAAAACATAGCCTCTTCCAGACAACAGCAGACTTGACACAGCCAGCTGGGTGTGGGAGGGATATGCATGTTAGGGTAGTCAGAGGAGGTGGCCCTGGAAAAGTCAAGGATGAATGGCTGAGACTATCCAGTTTTTCCTCAAGCCCCAATTCTGGGGTCCAGTTAAGTGGGTGGGAGCCCTTCCATTCCTTGTAGGCAGCCCCAAAATACAACTTCAAAGGTGAGAGTCAGAGCTAGGCCTGCTGACCACAGAACAGTACCTGATGTCCACCCCTTGCAGCTGACCCCAGACCTCTGGCCAGCAGGTGCTGATAGCCCTGAGCCAAGGCCACCACTAGCAACACTGCCAAGAGATTTGGGCTGGCTCCACACAGCTTCTCTGGCCAATGACAGAGAACTGTATCCAAACAGTAGCCAAGAAGCCTTCCTTTCTTTGTTAACTGAGGGATCCTATGGCTCCCCACAGTCTGCAGGATAAATCAGTTCAAAGGCACCAGCTTCAAGGCCATAAGAGGCACCTATTCACATTGGCAAGACAGAGTCAGTGCCGCAGGATTTATTTCCTAGATACAAATCCTCCTTGGATATACCATGTCCTCCCAGCTTTATGAGTCCTGGCTAGCAGCTATGCACTAAGGCAGAAGCAAGGGCCATGTTTCTCAGCCTTGGCCTCCTGTCCCAGGTAGTCTAGCACAGCAGAGAACAAACACATCACTTACCAAGCAAATGACAAACGACTTGTATTTTAAGTGTAAAGAAATAATGGGTGAAGGAAAAGGATGGATTCTATATCAATTATCTAGAAAATGGCCCCTGTCTCTCCCCCAAAAAGCTCTGTGGAGATTCTTCCTGGGCTCTCTTGGCCTTTGGCTAGATGTCAATAGGTCCATGAACTTGCTCAGATTGTAAAGGCCATGTCCACATCATGTGTATGTGCCAGTGAGAATCCCTACTGCGGACGCCACTGGTTTTTACTGGACCCTCACACAATCCATAGCTTTCGTATTTCTTGGGAGAATCACAATCTAAAAATAGTTAAAAGTTTTACTCTCGGTGAAGCAGGACCCTTGGCTCCCAGACTTGCAAGAGCTGTTTCTGTTTTCCTGGAACATTATGGATAGACAGGGCTTTACGGCCTGACTCTAGAATTGCTATTTAACATTCTGAAGGGCAGTTCTTCCTGTTGATGCTTGTAAGGACACTCCACCTCATCCTTCCTGGCCATGAGGTGGGGACAGTAGAAACAGTCATTCCTGGAGAGTGTGTGGCTGCAGGGCTTCCCCCAGAATGCGGCCCTTCAGAAGGCTCAGGAGCCCCTATGCTGCCCAGCCTTCAGAACTGCAGGAGCTGCTGACTCGCTCTGGGAAAAGCACAAAAAAAGCACGAAACCGTTCACTCAGAGATGAGAGTGCTACATACCCTGTCTTCAAAGAAAGAATACCCTAGAGATAAACAAGAGCTATCAGAAGGGCTCAGAACTACAGCCAGGAGGGACATGACAACAGAAGGGTAAAGAGCCAGCTGAAAATAGCACAGGGATGTGTCTGGATGCAAAATACTTCCAGCTTAAAAGTGCAGAGTGCCAATTTCAGAAGCTGGGGATTCTGGCACTAGAAGCACAAAGGTATCCTCACAGTGTTTCTCTCCCGCTATCTGTCTCAGTTTGCCTCTGTCTCTGTCCCTCTGTCTCTGTGCCTGCCTGCCTGTCTGTCTGTCTGTCTGTCTGTCTGTCTGTCTGTCTGTCTGTCTGTCTCTCTCTCTCTCTCAGATATCCTAAGGATCCTTCAGTGCTAGCAGGGCACCCCAGAGAGGCAGGGGTTGCCATGGGCCTCAGTTCAGTTAAAGTCCAGGAACACCCAAGCGTCCTGGGCTGTGCAGCTCCACCCCACCATTCAGGAAAGCTCTCAGTCCACAGCGTTCTTGGAGTATTCACGTGCCACAGAAAAGCAGGAGTCTTCCAGATCCTTTCTTCTGGGAGGTGGTGCATCTTCACTGCTGCCATCTGCTTTTTCAGAGGCAGAAGGAAAGGGAAGGTAAAGAACCTTCCCCTAGTGCCCTTTCTCTAACAGTGCCTCTCCTCTGGTTGTTTCTTGGAGGCAGTTGCAGGGACCTTAGGGACATGCTTATATCGTCCTCATAATCTGCAAGCTCCAGCAGGTATTTGAAGTGAGTGGAACAGGTACCTGGTAACTGAAGCAAATGGATCTGAACCTTAATCCCAAGAGCTTGTTGCCAGGAAAGAGTAAGCATCTGGTGTTGTCAGGCCTACTGTTTAAGAGAAGCGAAAAATCTGTGTTTCTAGGTGAAAGGCTAAGTTGATAATGATTCACATTCCTGAAGAGTAATCTGTAGAACAAATTTGGCCAGGGCAACTCTGCTCCCTGCCATGTGGGCAGGATTTTTGGCAGGGTGCTACATGCTGGGCCTTCTCCTCCCAGCACACACAAGCAAGGCCTGGAGCCACTCAGCCATTATGGGTTGGTTCCTGCAGAAATGGTTCATCAACTAACGTATTTCAGGCTCTTCTGTCCTCAAAGAATTGGACAGGCAAGACAAAATGGTGCCAAAAATTTATTTGAAAAGTGAGGGGTGAGGGGTAAAGGAAAAATTTACTCTGTAGAGTGAACCTCAGCAAAACAAACAGAGGAAAGGATAAAACCAAAAATAAAATTGTGAATACACAAGGAGTCGCAACAATGGACTGTCTTGACTCTTCTATGCCATCCACATCTCATGGGAGCTTGGGACGAGTTCCACATATGGGATCCTGGGAATATGTGGCACTATCCGAGGATCTTGTGATTGACAAAACCTGCTTATTTTCCCAGCTAGCTTTGGTGCACCTTCACCCTAGGAAGTCTCCAGGGTGAAGAAGAGATCTTCCTTTTTTATAATATAAAGTCCATAGATCCACCAATTATCACACAGAGAAACAGAGAGAGAACTGTTGTACTTTTTTGTTAAAATCATTTGGCCAGAATGCCATACATATTTTAAATACACACTCTATTTAAAATCTCATCACTCTGGGAGGCTGAGGTAGGTTCAAGTCAAGTTTGAGTCAAATCTGGCAACTTAGCAAAATCCCATATCAAAAAATAAACAAAAAAGTGGAAGGACTAGCAATATAGCTCAATGCAAAAGTCAAAGACCCTGGGTTCAATAACCCAGTTTGTAAGTAGATAGGTGGATAGATGATAGATAGATGGATAGATAGATGAAGAGACCTTACTGATCAACAAAAAATGAATATTTTCTTTGGAAAATTAGCAAAAGACAGTATTTAAGCATATTGAAAAAATGTACAACTTCACACATACAGAAGAGAAAATACAAAAATACAAGCTGTTGGGCCAGAGGATTAGCTCAGTGGTTCCAGCACCTGCCTCACAAGCACAAGGTCCTGAGTTCGGTCCCCAGTAACCACATACAATGCTGGGTGTGGAGACTCACGCCCACCAGCAATCAATACCACATACCACAGTACCAGGCGTGGTGGCTCACGCCTGTAATCCCAGCACTCAGGAGGCAGAGACAGGAGGATTGCTGAGTTCAAGGCTTGCCTGGGCTACATAGTGAGCTCAGGGCCAGCCTGAACTACAAAGCGAGACCCTGTCTCAAAAAAAAAAAAAAAAAAAAAAACAAGCTATTAAGATAAAAGTGCTATTTGGCAAAGGGGGCATCAGCATACACAGCTTAGAAAAGCATAAATGGTATTGATTCTGCATTTGGTATCCTGTACAGACCTTCAGTTCAGCATGTAAGTCCACAATTTAGGACTTGAGAGTCTGTACAGAGAATTTGTGTAAGGATATTAATTATATCAAGTTTATCAGGAAAAGACAGTGGGCATCTGTATCCATCAGCTTCCCATTACTATAACAAATACTTGAGATAGGTCAACTTACAAATAAGAAAGGTCTATTTTGATGCACCAGAGATGCTTCAAGGAAACTTGATTTCTTTGTTTTGGGGACTCCAGTGAGACAGCACAACATGGTAGGGAACAGGTGACATTTCATGATGGCCAGGAAACCACAGAAAGTATCACTGTCCACATTTGTCAGGGAAACCCTCAGTGACCTTTTTCCTCTCTCTGGGTCTCTTCCTAAAGGTTCTTCCACCTTCTAGAGGGCTGGGGACCAAGCCTTTAACACAAGGTTCTGGTTCTGACAGCGTCCCTAGACACAATAGAGCTTAAAACTAGCACCAAAGACCCCTTTTTGCAGATATCCAGATGTGTGAACATCTGGATATCTGAGCCATCCATGTGGCTATCCATGGTGTATATGTGTATCTAAACTAGAGGTTCCCACATTGCTGAAAACATTGAGAAATGAGATCTACCTTACTGAAGAGATGTGTCTCTACTGAGTTCTAAATATCAGTCCCCATTTCTTTCTAGAAATAACAGAATCAACAATGCAAATATCTTGCACTTAGGAAATAGTCCTTATATAAAATAATTTACTCTTTAGTTATAGTGGGCAAGATTATTCGGGCTCTACAGAATGAGAGGTTCAAAGTCCAGAACAATTAGGCCTTGACTTAAATATTGATTCTCTTCTCTCTAGGTAGTTCTTGAAGTATTTTAAAAGCAAAACTCTGTGGAAAGGCAACCATTTATCCAAAGATGCATTACAATGTTTGCTATTTAAGCACAGGGAAGAGTGCAACCATGCAAGTTGTATGTATTATCTCGCTTCATTACACAATCAAATTAAAGCTCCTGATACATGGAAGTATTAGCCCAGTTTTTAGCTCTGGCTTGTTTTGTTTCGCTAATTCCACAATAGAGTGTCTGCTCTGCTAATCAACCTCAATACTACAGTGCTGTGCTCAGGAATGCCCTCTTTGGAAGGAGGAAACACTTTGAGAGGAAGCTGATGCCGGATCTGTGGGGCATAGGCTCTCTACCTTTTCACCTCTAGCCCCTGGCCTGTGCAGCACCATGCCTCCTGAGGAAGACAGGGCACAAGCAACTTCCTCCCTCATTTCCTTTTCTTGGAAAGGGAGGCGCTGCTTCCTTGCAGCTCCTTTGCAGCCTTGGTGTCCTGCTCAGAAACACCCTGGTGATGTTAAAATAAAAGCTCTGCTCTTTTTAAACTAACCCACAGTGACCCAGCCTTTGCACAGGTACAGGACGTGCTCTCAGTTTCCATTTATGCTGACAGCTAAACCTGCAGGCCCTGTGGGTGGAGGGGAGGTGTAGGTGCACTGTCTGCCTCTCAGGGCTGACGGTGACGAGGCAACCCCACACTAGAGACCACGTGGTCACGGGAAGAGCACGGTCTGGGCTGGCAGTCCTGCTGCCTTGTTTGCTTTGCTTGGCAGCTCCTTGGATGCTCACTATTTATTTTTTGTTGTTTTACTTTAGGAAAAAAAAAAGTGTATTTCAATGTTTTTAGATTTGCTTAACTTTTTTTTTGGTAGCCAGGTATTGAACCAGGGCCTCACACATACTGGGCAAGTGCCTTCCCACTAAGCCACATTCCCAGCCCAGCTTCATCTTTAACAGACAGTGGATCTGCAAAGTTCAAAAATGAATCCACTGTGTATCTTCCTCACATCTGTACTTTGTCAATCTCCTCTCCTGTTGGCAACCATAAAAATCAATCTCCTACCTGTCTTCTCCTTCAGTCATATAATAAACTTTTTTCTTTTGCTTATTGAATAGATACTCTCAAAAGGGGAGATAGCACATCTGAGGCCATTTGGAAGCAAAACAATTCATACTTATATGTATAAACCAGATACATGTTATACACACAGAATAACAGATATACATAGTATTAAAATTGGATAGGAGGTGAAGATTAAGAAAAATGTCATAAAAAGTCTTCTTTAACCTGCCAAAGATTAAAACTAGACCCATCTCTTTCACCACCCACCAAAGTAAAATCAAAGTGCATTAGAAGCCTAAACATAAAGACAGAAACACTAAACTGCAAAACAGGTTAGGTAGAACTATTGGAGACAGTGGCTTAGGGAATGACTTTATGAACAAAACCTCTACAGCATAAGAACTAGCAGAAGGAATCAACAAATGGGATCTCATCCTATTAAAAAGCCTCTGCACAGCAAAGGAAACCACCAGTGGAGTGAAAAGACAACCAAATATATGGGAAAAAATCTTTACCAGCTGTTTCTCAGACAAAGGGCTACTACTAGAATATATAAAGAGCTTAAAAAACCAGCCCTCCCAAATTTAAAGACCCAATCCAAAAATGGGCATTTGAAATGAACAGACATTTTTCAGAGGAAGAAGTAAAAGCAGACAAGAAGCATATGAAGAAATGCTCAACGTCACTGGTCATTTGAGAGATGCAGATGAAAACAACACTGAAATTTCATCTCACTCCACAAAGAATGGTTGCTATTGCAAAATTAACCAGCAACAAATGCTGGTGAGGCTGCAGGGAGGAAGGAACCCTTCTCCACTATTGGTGGGAATGTAGACTGGTACAACCACTGTGAAGATCAATGTAAAGACTGCTCAAAAATATACTAGGAATAATCCCAGCACTCGGGAGGCAGAGACAGGAGGATTGCTGAGTTCGCAGCGACTTGCCTGGGCACCATAGTGAGCTCAGGGCCAGCCTGAACTACAAAGCGAGACCCTGTTTCAAAAGCAAAAAAAAAAAAAAAAAAAAAAAAAAAAAAAAAAAAAAAAAAAAAAAAAAAAAAAAAAAAAAAAAAAAAATATATATACACACACACACACACACACACACACACACACACACTAGGAATTTGTGTGATTGTGAGCTGTATATAAAATGTACCAATAAAGAATTCAATTAAAAAATACTAGGATTAGAGGTCCCACTTGACCCTGATATTTCCCTGCTACATTCATATCATAGCGACATATGTGTACCTATGTTCATACCAGCTCAGTTTGTGATAACTAAATCTTGGAAACAACCCAAATGCCCATCAATTGGAGACTGGATAAAGAAGATGTGGGGTTTTTAAAAATAAAATGGAGTATTACTCTGCCACAAAGAATGATAAGTTTGAGTCATTTATACTCAAATGGGTACACCTTGAGGACATACTCATAAGTGAGATAAATAGGTCACAGATGTATAAATAGCATGTCTTTTCTCTGGTATGAGAATCTGAAGATGTAAATGAGTTCTAGAATATATGATAGATATTGTAAACAGAAAATATCCAAAGGGTAAGGGTAAATAACAAGGGGAAAGAAAAAAAATATGATGTTAAAGAAGGGAACAAACATATGTATATAGGAGGCAGATAAGTTGTAGGGTGGGCAGGGAAATGGGGAAAACTGAGAATTAAGTCTAGTACAAATTGTCAATATTGAGTGTGATCATTATGTGCATATAAAATGTACCAATATAGAAATCAATTTAAAAAATAATATAAAAAGTCTATAGGAAACTTGGTGTGGGAATATGATGAGGGGAAGGAATAAATATGATACAGAAAGAAAATAAAAGAGCATGTATAAGGGGGGAGGAGGGGGGAGTGGGTAGGGATATGGGTAAAAATGAGAATTAACTTGTGGCATATACTGGTACAAATTTCCCAATGTTATATGTGATTTTGAGATGTATATAAATTGTACC